>NKZH01001815.1:0-143134 GCA_002370695.1 Metschnikowia matae var. maris | reverse complement strand
CATCCCATTGGTTTACATCTACCCTCCATTGATCCACTTGAAAACATATAAAAAGGAGCGGAAACAATTTGATGTGTTGAAGGGATTTGACTATTTCTTAATAGTTGTGGGGGTCATGGCTGTTATATACACCACCTACCAGATTCTCTTTGCCATTGAATAGGCCATTGAATAAGCCATTGAATAGATGGAAGTGGAAAAATGGAGAAAATGGAAAAAATGGAAAAAATGGAAAAAATGGTAATGGGTGCAAAACGGACAGAAACGTTTACGGGNAAAATGGTAATGGGTGCAAAACGGACAGAAACGTTTACGGGATTACATTCCCGGGCTCTTGTGCATATTTATCTCCGGATACTTGTGTGTGCTTTATCTCCGCCAAACGCATGAACACTCTGAATTTTTTTTTTTCTTCTTTCTCCCAAACTTTCGACTTGATCAAACATACATTAATAACCATTCCAGTCAATATATATATATATTCATCATCGCATCGATATATTATGTATGGGGTTGAGGGAGAGAGGATCTTACTATGTGCAGTACCACGCGATCTTCTCATCCTCAAGACCACACCGTAACAATGTCCCCTCCAGAGGACAACACTCCTTGCCCCATAAGAGACTCGTGCGCATCCAAAACCACACCCAAATTACTCTCCGTGACCCAGAGAGTCTCCTAGCGTTCTCTCCGTGTCTTTCACATGTCTGCTCGTGCAGATACTGACGTTTTAAAAGATGTGAAGTACACGACCATTCCTCCCAGCGACAAGGACACCCCAAAAAAAAAACCAGAGGCAAAGAAACCTTTATCTTGCCAGGGTTGTCGGCTTCGTAAGGTTAGGTGCAATATAGCGGAGGCCAACCCGTGTTCCAATTGCGTCCGGTTATCGCTTGAATGTGTGCAGTTCTCCAGTGACATGAGGACCAAGAGGCCTCGAGCGACGTATGTCCAGTCTTTGGAGAAACAGATTAAGGAAATTACGGGATTTTTTGATGATTTGGAAGCCTTACAAACTCCAGAACAGAAAGTCCTGTATATAAGCAGCAGGGCAGGGTTTCTCCAACTGTGGAGTCAAGGACAAGTACTGGCGACTTCTGAGTCCCAAAGTCCAATTGTTAATTTTCCAGTTCCTGAGTCCACATCTTTGCCCCGAAATTTGTCTCTGGATTCAGCTCAATCTGCTCGTATGGCCACTTCTTTGGCATATACACCTACAAGTGTGTACCAGAACCATTTCGACCCCCAAAATGCCGGCACAAATGGGCCAAATGCAAACATAAATGCCCAAAATGGACTTGAGGAGAAGCTCATGCTCCAGAAATTGGCCAAAGACCCTGAAGTCTTGCTTTGTCTCCGTCTTTTCTTCACATGGCAATACCCAAACCATAATATGTTTGTTTTCCGGGAATCATTCTTCACAGACTTTTTCCTGCCCAACCCTAACCTGCTCTATTGTCTGCTGGTATTAGTGTTAAGCTTGTGCAGTTTGGGATCTCGTATGGCCAAAGATGAGAAGATCTATCGCAACTCCATCGAGTACTATCGAGCAGCCAGGAACGCATTGTTGCAGGACTTTGAAAACCCATCCATTACTTCAGTGCAGAGCTACCTTCTTTTGGCCTTCTATGATATTTGCAATGGGCACTATTCAACCGGATGGATGCTCTCGGGGAATGCCATACGTATGGGATATGATCTTGGGTTTCAGCTTAACCCTGAAGTGTGGTTTTTGAAGAGTTCTTCGGAGAAAATCAAGGACCTTGATGTATCGATCCGGTCTCGGATCTATTGGGGTTGTTTTATGGCTGATCACTTCATTAGTTTGGTATTGGGAAAACCATCACTTCTTAAGGGCTCTGATGCCACCATTCCTGACTCCGAGGACTTACCCGAATTGGACTGGATCAATGAGTACAAGTACATTCCTCAGCATCCAAAGGGTACCGAGAAGGCTATTCCCGATACCAACATCTCAGTGCCATTGAAGTACTTGATTAACCTTATCAAGATCCTGGATAACATGTTGAATGATGTGTTCACCAACGATAGCAACAAACATGATGATTATGACCTTTCGCTGAGGCTCCTGAAGTTATTTGAATATAATGCTCAGATCATGGATTGGAAGAATAACCTACCTTCAGAAATCAACTGGGATAGACAGAACTTGGAGCTCACTTCGGATAACCCTACGATCTCTAGCGTCCGGTTTTACTTCTACATCTTATTGCTTTGTCTTAATCGGCCATTTGTTGGGTTCCACGATTCGGAATTGGGACGCAAAAACCCCCATCTTTTCCCTGCCACCATTTGTTCCAATGTCATTGATGATTTGGTCATTGCAATTAGCAAATTCCAACTGGTACATGGTCTACGTTATGCGTCTATCTTTGTGGTATATTGCAGCATTCTATCCATCTCAGTGATCCTCTTGACATCCACTAGTCTCGATGCCATTGGTCAGAACAGATTGAAGTTTTTCTTGAACGTCTTAAGTGAGTGTTCTAGAACATGGGGATTGGCTGAAAAGTCTCATAAGATGATTGAGAAAAAACTCCAGAATCAATATGCTGAGTTTCGTCATACTGATGCTCCTCTGCCTGTGAAGGGCCAAAGTGGAGTGAAGACAGAAATGCTTGAAACTGCAGCTATGAAGCCTGAAACTCTTGATACTGTACAATTGCTTGGGGACTTGCCGAATAATGCTAATTTATCCGATCTGCTTCCTTCAGCACATCTTCTGGATCCAGCAGGTGTGGCAGAATTTGACCAATCAACGTATGAGTTTTTTGGTGGTCCTCCAGTTTTAATGACATCCAATTTGGTGAATGAGGATTGGGAGGCACTTTTTCCCGATTCCATATTTAGTCATAGGTTTGATCAGAGTCCTGGACTATAAAAAAAAAAAAATTTATGGAATGTCCTATGAATGCGCCCAGGGCTCATAGTACTACTGAAAAAATATGATCAGGGCTCAAAACCATGAGCTTCAAACCAAGCCCTTTTAAGGTTTAGGGCATAACCCAATTTATGTATATAATTGAAGTCATGATTTAGTATTTTATTTAAAAGAAAAGAAACGATATTATTGGTGTTTTTTTTTATTGGTGTATACTTACTCTTAAGGGACAGGGCTCAAAACCAGAATCAGTGGTCAGGGCTCAAAACTGGCTCTTACATATATTACTCTACTCTTTTCATTGCTGACTCCATTAATGTTCTACTATTTCTTATTTCTATTTAGACATTCCCTTCTGACTTCTTCTATGTAGATTTGGTGGACTCGTCAGAGCCATCCCAAATGCTCTCGTCGACAAAGTACAACCAATTAAAGCCATTCCACGAACTAATGACTCCCACAGCGCAGTAAACGCTAATGATCATGATTTTCATAAACTCCAACTTCTTTAAGATCTCAAAACGTTGGTCAAAGAGGTCGATCAACGACACGAAAAGCGTCACCGGAATCAAGCCCAAGATGTAAAGCGACGATACCCGGTCCCACAGCGAGATTTGGTTCTCCGAGTTGTATTGGATGGGCGTACGTACAACCTTCCTAAACAAAAAGTAGAACATGAGGTGCCACAAGAACGTGTACAACACCTTGACGAGCCACTCCTCACACGTAAAGATGAGTGGGAAGAGTGATACGTGGCCACAAGCCACCAATAAGTTAAATGAGCTCAACAACCGTCTATCACGAGTCACAAGAAATGAACACGGGAAAATCACCAAGAGAATGGCCTTCTCGTGTACATGCCAACCAAAGAGGAACAGCGCATATCCACAGAGTGTAAGGGCACCCACAAAGCGTTCAAAATTGGGCTGGATGAAAAGTGGAATCAATGCCATCACCTGGTAAAAAAGAGTCAAGAGAAACGTCAACTTGGGCGTGATTTGGGGAAGAATAAGGAACTCCACATCTCCCACGAGTCCTCTTGTAGACAGGTTAAGTAGTTTGGACACTGCCAAAGATGCTGGGTTGAAGTTGAGTGCTTTCTGTAAAGGAATCCGAGCCAATGGAATTTGCTTGTATACTTGGATCAAGCACCGGTCCATGAATGAGTAAACGGCCCAGAAGTTGGGGGCCCAATAAGCATGCGTGAGACCCCTTGAAAACGGGAAAAGCCGTTCTAGAAGCTGAGGAATAACTCCATGGTATATGAACGGAGCAAAAGCAACAGTAAAAATGCTCACCACCACGGCCCCAAGTTTGACCAAGTTACCCCATCTCACCAACCGCACCGCATTATGGCAGAACCCAAACTTGGTATCATAAGCCATATTCAACGTATAAGCCCGAAGCAAGAAGATGAACACCGCAGGAGCCAAGTAAAGGTAGATATGCTTGAAGCAAAGGAGAACACTGAATGCGACTGCACACACCACATGGCGCTCGAGCCGGGCAGCATTGATCATCACCACCAAGATCCCATACATCATACCATTATACTGGAAATGCATATGGTCTATAATAAACAACCCAGGAGATAAGATTAAGCTACACGCAATGGTGCGAGCGCGAGCTTTCTCCTCCTTCTGTTTGGTGCTATTCACATACCATTGGAGAGCAAATAACAACACCAATTCCGAAACAACCACCGACGCCCTTTGGAAGTATACTGTAGGAATCAGGTATTGACCTTGCGACACCAAATCCAAGCATCCATCTGCCTTGACAAAAGGAGGGACAAGATACGACAATACCAACTCGAAATAGGCAAAAAAGGGAGGGTAGTCAAGTGTCCATTGGGACGTCTTTTCCGTGTACCATTTCAGGAGGGGCAAATTATGAGTGAGCGCCATCCAATTGCGGTGGACCTCGAAATCGGTCGAGTGGTAGGCGGTAAAAAGTAGCGCCTTAAGGGGAAGAGATATCATCCAGACACGAGTCAATGACCCGTTCGCTAGAGACATTTTTGATGTAGTTCCAGGTGTTTCAGGTGTTTCAGAGATGTTTCAGAGATGTTTCAGAGACGTTTCAGAGATGTTTCAGAGATGTTTCAGAGACGTTTCACTATGCTTAAAGTGTTTCACTGTCTCACTATGCTTGGACTATTTCACTGTCTCACTATGCTTGGACTATCACAAATGGCCTCTGTAGTCTATATTCCGTAGGCTGTATCTGCTGTTTTAGAGTTGTTTCACCATAGATTCGTGTAATAACCACCGGAATATAATGATACCCAATTAATTAAGTGGACGTATGCTGTATTAAATAATGTCCACTCCCAGGATGTTGTCTGGTGATAGAATAATAATAGTAGTAATAATGATACTACCGTATTGGGTAATGATAATATATGGGAGTGGTATATGGTGGTGTATGGTGTATGGTGTATGGCGGTGTATAGGTAAGGTAATGGTGAAGCGCGCTCTTAGACCCGTGCACCTGGCTTCTCTTCCTAGTATATGCTTGCACAGAGGATTGCAGACCAGGCCACTGCATGTTTCGATCTGGTTTCAATCAAGGCGGGAAAACCGGGGGTCCGTCTGAATGGGGTGGCTGAGTGGACGGTTCTTGCAGCCGTGGTGGCCGTGGAGAACGATGTGCCCTCGGTACTCACCCTCGCTACTGGGGTCAAGACCATGCCCAACGAGATCCGGGCCTTTTCCGAGGGCTGTTTTGTCCATGATCTACATGCAGAGATCCTCTGTCTTCGAGCTTTCAATCGTTACCTAATGCAGGAAGTCACGGGTGAAATACCGTTGAAGTACTTGGAAAAACCTTCTGATCCTGCACATAAGTACTCCTGGCGTCGGGACGTCTCTTTGGCTCTTTATATTTCCGAGCCGCCTTGCGGAGATTGTTCTATGGGTCAATGGGATGGAGATCCATGGGAGAAACGGGATGACATGACGAGTCATTTGCAAAGACAGGGGGAATTTGATAATCACGTGACTGATGATGGTTTAGAGCACGTGACGAGTCACGTGCTACAGAATGATAACGTGAAACGCCAGAAAGTCGTACGGGGCCGTTCTCATTTCCATGACGTTGGTCTTGTACGGACTAAACCAGGCAGACTCGATAGCAAGGTATCATTTTCCAAGTCTTGTTCCGACAAATTGGCACTCAAACAGTACACTGGCGTGCTTAATGCCGTACTGAGCCACGTGATCGAACCCGTGCACCTTACGTATTTGGTATTGGACGAGTCCAAATACAATTCTGCCGATTTCAAACGTTGTTTCGAGACCCGTCTTCCCCTTGAGAGGCCGTTCCCGCTTATCCCACTCCCGTACACCAAGAACCATTTTGCATACTCGAAATCCCCCAACCGTGTACCTCTGTCATCAAGTACAGTCTATTGTGCGGTCACCAAGGAAGGACATGTGATTACCAATGGGGTTAAAAATGGTGGTTATGTCAAGAATAAGAAACCCAAACCATCAGCCATGAGCGCTGTGTGCAGGCAATCCTTTTATATGCAGTCGAAGTCTATACTTCCACAGTTTTTTAAGTCTTATTCAGAACTCAAAGCCAGCAATTCCGAGCGTCAGACCTTAAAAGAGAAGGTTAGAAATCTGTTAAGTTCGTGGCCTCGTTCAAGCGACGATCTGTTCAGTCTTGAACCGGTGGATATAGAGACTAAACTGACGAACAGACAGAAATCAGACAGAAAAGTGACAGAAATCAGACAGAAATCAGACAGAAAAGTGACAGAAAAGAGTGATTCAAAATGATTCAAATCAGAGTCATTGAAATACTAAAAGACTCAAAGATTCAAACTAGGGACTAAACTTGAAAGTATATGGATTATGCAATTCATTATAGTTCGCATCTACCCTAAACAGCAATTCAACTATAATAGTGCTACGTAATAATATAGTGATTCAAGTGAGTACTATTCAGAGTATCGTAGAGTACTACCACCTGTACGTTAAACCTCTTACTGTTAGATCCACCATAGGTAGGGTCCTGCGTATGAAGGTATTATGAAACCTCTCAGTCCGAATATAGTTACAATGGTGATACGGCGTTTGGCCATCTATACACGAAGTGTTCCGATGGCTCGTTTCGAACATTCCAGAATAATACTTCCCATTGTTCTGGTGGAGAGTTTTTCGGTCACACATTTCTCTCAAAGTTATATAAACCACTCCGGTTCCTCTCTCGAGGAACCATCAACGAATATAAGAGTTTAAGACAACATACGTTATAAAGAACATAGCAATTACACTATTACACTATTACATTACTACACTATTACATTACTACACTATTACATTACTACACTATTACATTACTACACTATTACATTACTACACTATTACATTACTACACTATTACTGTTAGATTCTTGTTATAACGTTAAGTACTAAGTTATCTTTATTCGTTGATGATTCCTCAAGTGTATATATGGTAGGTACTTAAGGTTACATCCATGTATTGGTGCTGAGTCACAGACTATTAATGAGCTAGTTCTATACTATATTAGATCTGTAACAGAATACATATTATGCCATATTCCAACTAGGTAGTGGATTAATTCTTTGTAATTTGTGTCATATTCCTTTTCATTATGACAATCTTTTAATGCATAAACGGCGAGAAATTTTTGGAGTACTCCAATAGTAGACTTAAATTTTGACATGGTGGAATGGGCATATAGAAGTTCCATCTCTTCCTTTTCCGCTCTCTTGGTAACTCATTCCCTCATGCACAAGTACATAAACACTCCATCAATTTTGAACAAATCCTCAGTAATCCCAGTCTTTGCCATGAATTCCACATACCTTGCTATGTCATATCCATAGACCCTTCTTGTCTCTGGTTTCACGACGTTGATACGAGACTTTACAACACAAGGGGGGTACTGCAAAACATTGTTGACAAGATCGAATAGGGCTTTTTTATCTGGATTCATTTCTCCCTTCCGACGTATTGTACTATACTAGGTACTATTTTAGGTGCTATACTAGGTGCTATACTAGGTGCTATACTAGGTGCTATACTAGGTGCTATACTAGGTGCTACTCTAGGTACTACTTTAGGTACTACTTTAGGTACTACTTTAGGTACTACTTTAGGTACTACTTTAGGTACTACTTTAGGTACTACTTTAGGTACTACTTTAGGCACTACACTAGATACTATACTAGAACCATGCTCAAAATCTACAATTTTACGAAAATGTACATTGAAAAACTACAATTTTACGACTTGTTTCATCAACGATTGTCAACTGTACGAATGGATGCAATATGTTTCTATAGTTCTACGAACAGGTGAATAGACAAGTGGCAATTTTACGATTCTACGCGTTACAGAGAGATATTTGATACTTTTATAATTTTGTGTTTTAAAAAAATATACAATTTTACTAGAATTTGCATTCCAAATTGTCAAGATACAGAGATCTTGCGTTAAAAAACCACAATTTTACGAGATACTGCATCAAAAAACCACAATTATACGAGCCTCTGCATGAGAAATCGACAAGTTAATGACTATGAGCCCAAAAAGCTTGATTTTTCAAAATAATTAATTAGGTACTTTTTTTCAACATCAGATAAAAACTTGTTTAATTCTGGCAATTGACTTTTCGACTTTCTCACTTACAGGTGAGTGCTAGAAAGAGACAGTAAAAGTACAGGAGAACAATACATACCATTCACACCTAGCACTAGGCTAGCTCATGAAGAAATCCTTCCCAAATAGTAGATTCATTAGAAAAGTTACTATGTAGTAGTTTTTTAAAACATAGACCCATTTTATAAAACCCTTTCTAGATGTAACTCTACTAAACGTAAGAGACTAAAGCTTTACCTAGACGGTTAATTAAAAATACTCAGTATCAATACTAGACATTTCTACAAGAAGAAATCTATAAGCAAATTTACACTCTAGTGAATTGGACTTGGATAGAGCAAGAGCTTCTCTGGCGTCTATTGCTGCTCGTCGCTTCGGTACTCTGCGGTACACTGGCTGCACTGGAACTGTCAGGTGCTGTTGCTGGTTCGAGACTGCGGAAGACTGACCGACGTCTTCCTTTGAGTGATTAGTGTTGTTGTCTAGACGTTCACTCCCTTCACGGCGAGGCATAGTGTCTCACAACTTCCACTGAACAACCCAAATAGTTCTGCTTCAGCGGTCGATGTAGCTATGATTGTTTCCAACTTTGATTGCCACGAATAATTTAGCTGCTGGGAATATAGTTCATATTCTGGTGTTGCCTATCTACCTCTCAAGCCACCCAGAAGGTCACAGAGACTAGACACTAGACACTAGACACTAGAGACTAGAGACTAGACATTAGAGACTAGAGACTAGAGACTAGACATTAGAGACTAGACATTAGAGACTAGACATTAGAGACTAGACACTAACAGTCCCGGAAAACAAAATTCAATATTACACATTAAACATTAATGGTAATGAGTTCTATATGGCACTTTCATTTCTCACTCATGACCCTGGACCTCACCCAAATACATCAAGCACCATCACCAACACTACTTACCCATATTACCCATATACTGACCTCTCTGTCTACACTCTAATTCTATAAGAAACTCTCTATAAGTTTGTACTTGCTCTATATGAATTAGTTCATAGTATGGATTATTCAGTGACTACTTCTGCTTGGGTCCGTAAGTCACTTTAATATTGACCGTCTTCTGGTTAGGCTAAAATGAATATGGTTTGATTAAACTAGTGTCTAGTATACTTAGTACACTATTTGTATGTCGTGCTATTGATTATAGCTATACTGGTGATGAGAGTCAACCATACCACTGATACTATAGAAAATAGCTCATGCTATAGAAAATAGCTCATGCTATAGTATAGTAGAATATGGCTCTTCAACACTCACTATTGACTGGAAAAGAGACCTCATCTGATATCAGATCCAAACTGCACCCCAGGGCTCCAGGCCTCAGTCCAACCAATTAACTCCACTTCTCGTCCAACTACAGTTACTAAGGTCATGCTCCAGTCTAATGACCTTTAGTAGATGTAGCTCCAGTTTCCCTAGTAAGTAGTCGATAGCTTTGGGTCCCGTAACTTACTCTTCGTCGCTGGCGGAATCCGAACCCGAGTCCTCTTCGCCACCCTCTTCCACAATCTCCACGTTGGAAGCATACTCTGCACTTTGCAACAACTCCAAAAGCTTCGCATTATCCTTCACATAATTGACGGGCTTTAATCCATGCTTATCGGAAACCTTGACGTCAGCACCTGCATCGATCAAGTTATCAATGATGAAGTATCCATGTTCAGGCTCATCTGAAGCATATTTCACTGCCAAATGCAACGGCGTATCACCGTCTCTATTCTTGGGGTCGATTTCCACCCCTTCGATATCCAACACCATATCTATGAATTCCCAGTTGCCCAATTGGGTAGCAAGATGTAAAGGTGAGTTTCCCGAAATGACCTCTTTGGTGGAATTGATCAATTGTGCCACTTTAGAATCATCATTGCCGAGCTCCGTGGCGATCTGGGCCAAAAGCTCCGTGTTATTTCTACGTGCACTTTCCAAGATTTGCTCGGAATACGACGCTCCTTCCATGGTTGGTTATGAGATGTTGGAATGGAATGAGTGCTGATGATGATGATGAAACGAGTAGTACGAAGCAGGAAATGGTGCTATCAAGTGTAGTTTAATGCAATGTGGAATCTGTAGCGTATGTGCTTTTGGCGTGGCAGAATTGGGCCTGGTGTAGACTGGTGGTGGCTCAGACCCACTGGTGAGTCTCTTGGGGCCCCGGTGACGCGCACGGTGCACGGGTTTAAGGAACTGTCTACAGTACTTAAAAAAAAAAATCCATAATTAGAGAATCTCCACCGTCTAATTATAAAAAAAAAAAAAAATTGGTTCTTCGGAAACCCCTTTTTTTTCTCTTATCGATATGTCCCTTTTTTTCTTGTTTTTTTTTTGGGCTCATTGTCGGAAATCATCTCCCTTATTCCTTAGCTTAAGATCTTGGAGTCTCGGAACTCACGGCTGCAACACATCCGTACACCACCCCAGACTTTAAAAACCAAAACCTAGATATCATAAACCAAATTCTTTTTAGGATATTTCATAATTATGTACATTCTGAAACAACCTTAATAGTCCTGAAACAATCTTAATAGTCCTGAAACATATCTGAAACAATTCTGAAACAATTCTGAAACTACATTGACTGAGACTAGACTGACTGAGACTAGACTGACTGAGATAGTATGTCAGATCCGCCATACGTAAGACCGGGAAGTACCCTGTCATCAATTGTGATTAAGATTGTCTTGTGGGTAGGAAACCATTTTAAGAAGCCGAAGTACGAACGTAAAGCGATTCATGAATCAAAGTCATTGGTCTGTAGTTCTAGTAAACACTAAGCACATAGTAATAGTAGTAAGTAGTTAGTGGTAGTAGTAAGCACATAGTAGAAGTAGTAAGTAGTAAGTAGTAAGTAATCAGTTATTAGTTATACATTAGTAGAAACCAAAGAGTCAGAAGTCATCACTTAGTAGAGGTTGTTTATTGTCAATAGTTAGTAGTAAGTAGTTACTAGTAAGTAGTTACTAGTAAGTAGTTACTAGTATTCTATAGTATAGACTTGTATGGTAGTAAGTAGTAAGCAGTTACTAGTATTGTATAGACTGGTATGGTAGTAAGTAGTCAGTAGCTAGTGGTAGTAGCTAGTGGTAGCTAGTGGGCCAGGAACTTAAAGCACTATATAGTTTACCCCACAACGTCTCACCTTCTCCACTAGATTCAGCACCAACCTATACAGCCAATTATAATTAAAAAACAAATAAATAAGTAAAGGTGTAAACAATCATATATTTGTATATTCATAAATCCATGGATTCAATAAAGGACTGAATTGTAAAGTGTATGGACTTGAACACTGGTTAATCATGTCTTGGTGACCCGTACATCCCTCGCAAGACCCCAGGCCGATCACTCTCACTCACTCACTCACTCACCTTTCCTCCTGGTGCTACCACCTATACAACCTCCCCTACCAAAAGCCAATATTACATCATGGTGAAAGCTATCATTGCCCCCTCCATTCTTGCATCTGATTTTGCCAACTTGGGCTGTCAATGCCACAAGATGTACGATCTGGGTGCCGACTGGCTCCATGTGGATGTCATGGACGGCAACTTTGTGCCCAACATCTCGTTGGGACCTCCTATCATTTCTAGTTTAAGAAAGGAGATTCCAAGGGCTGAAAACAACCATAAGACGTTTTTTGATTGTCATATGATGGTTGCAGAGCCAGAGAAGTGGGTGGCAGAGATTGCTAAGGCTGGTGGAGACCAGTATACGTTCCACTACGAATCGACCAAAGACCCTGTGGCATTGATCAAGCTTATTAAAGAAAATGGCTTGAAGGCTGCATGTGCTATTAAACCAGGCACTGCCATTGATGTGTTGTATGAATTGGGAGACTCGTTGGATATGGCATTGATTATGACCGTGGAGCCTGGCTTTGGTGGCCAGAAGTTCATGCCCGATATGATGCCTAAGGTAGAGGCCTTGAGAAAAAAGTTTCCTCAGTTGAATATCCAGGTCGATGGTGGTTTGGCCAGAGATACTCTTCCTGCTGCTGCTGATGCTGGTGCTAATGTCATTGTTGCAGGCACTTCATGTTTCACTGCCTCAGATCCCGTGGAGTTTATTGGTTGGATGAGGGAAACCGTGAACGCCAGTTTGAAAAAGCATGGAGTCTATGAGTGATCAGATCCAGTGATTAAATCTAGAGAATAAATCTAGTGATACTCATCTCATTGACCAATTTCTCAATGATATTTCTCAGTGATACTTATCTCATTGATCAATTTCCTATTGATCACTTTTTAATGATCACTTTCAATCTTGTGAATATTGGGTCTATACTAATGTTATTAGATCTGCTTATCATTGGTCTCATTCTGATTATCTTAATACACTTAGCTATTAGGAGTTTAGAGAACATAAAGAGGGATCTACTTAAATAAGCTTAAACCCATGGCCAAGTCCGTAATTGATCATTGGCCCATCTAGAAATGAATAAAATATACCCCACAAGTAGCATAAACAATAGGTTGTCCTATAGTAGCTGGTCATAGTAGGGTACTCAACATAATACTAGTACTAGTGTAGTATAGTAGAACAGTCAGAACATGAAGTAGTCAGTAAACAGTAGTCAGTAGTACTTCAGCTCTAGTTTAGTTCTAGTATAGTGTAGTGTATTAGTGTAGTAGAGTAGAGTAGAGTATAGCAGAGTATAGTATAGTATAATAGAGTATAGAGTAGTAGAGTATAGAGTAGTAGAGTATAGAGTAGTAGTCTGTAATTTGTAGTAGTTTTATTCTAGTCCGTAGTCTGTAGTCTGTAGTACTTCAGTTTAAGTTCAGTTGCAGTGTAGTATAGTAGTCAGTAGTAGTAGAGTAGAGTATAATAGAGTATAGTAGTATACGATAGTAGAGTATAGTAGAGTATAGTAGAGTAGAGCATAGTATATAGTGTTTTTCAAAACTATTCTTACCAAAAAGACAGAGTAGTTCAAACCAGTGCGGCAGAATGATCTCCAAACCAATATTTCAAAAGTTGCGTGATTTCAAAAGTTTCGTACTTCTTTCGCACCGTTTATCAAACCAAAAGGCGGAATCCTTTCACGCCAACTTTTTTTGAGAATTCCACACTCTGAAAATTTTGTACTACAATTGGGAGTTTCTTGAAGCACCAATCAAGGGGTCAAAACAGAACGTAACGTAACGTAACAGAACGTAACAGAACGTAACAAAACGTAACAAATTATTGGCCCTGTAGTAGCTGATACTTCACATTGGAACTATACATAATCAATAGATGTGCTACTAAGATCCCCACTACAAAATACTTAAAAATAATAGCTGGATAGACTGGGGCCAATTGATTGATGCTTCCTGTGTTGAGTGATACACTATTATTAGAATTTGAATGAATGCTTTGAATTGGTAGGTCTGATTGATCATTGATCATACAATTAGTATGCATTCATCGTCGGACGCTTTTGTCCAAATCCACTCATTTAATATATTTGTCCAAAGAACTCTTAAGATGAACATGAACATGAACATGAACATGAACATGAACTGGTTTGTTTTTTTTTTTCTTTGTTAGGGTCCTATATGCAACAACACTTTTTTAGGGATGTAAGTAATTTTTTTTTGTTCTTGTTTTTTTTTTCTTGTTTTTTTTGAATTGTTGGTTGGTTGGTTTAATTTTGCTAGTGTGTGGTTTGAATCGGTTGGTTTTCTTGGTTCGAAACATTTTGTCGCGCTGCTTTGAGTAGCTTTGAAAAGTACTGTAGTCATATTTGTCGAGCATTATTATCCTTTACGCTCACGTATACCGGAATGCGAGTCCGACCGTTTTCTAACAACTTCTTTAAATAAGGCAGGGAAGTTGTTGTACTCATTGTTATATTCCTATGATAACTAAACTAGGGTTCTCGTGATTGAACTCTTTCTCAATAATCCTTCCTAGAACGGATTATACCTAACTTATGTATTCAAGATCTTGGTTGGCATAGCAACCAAGATACAGGGTTCTTCCTATCCTGTAGTAAGGTGTCTCAAACCCCTTTTCGAATAGAGTTAGAAATGTGCTCAGCTACACATGCAGCAAGTGTTATTCAACCCTTGCTTGCCCCACTGTACTACTATGAACTTGTCTCAGTTACTCACGTGCCATCGGCACGTGACTAAACAAGTCCAGAAGTCCTGCAAGTTCAACAATATTCGTCATAACCGCACTTTACAGTGTTATTCAAAACTATTCAAACCAATAATTCAATATGGTTCGTACCTATTCGCACAGACTTTCAAATCAAATGAAATAAAGGTTCACACCAACGTTCATACATTGAAGAATTCAATATTTCGATGATATTAAGTTTGGAGGATTGCCTCATATGTACACCACTTCTATGTACACCAACATTTAGGAGTCTTGTAGTACCAATCAAGGGTCATACGGGGACGAAACATGAACCGGTTTCCTTTTTTTTTGCTTGGGGGTGGGGAGGTGGGGGGTATTGGTTTGTTTAATTTTACTAGTGTGGTTTGAATGATTTTGGAACACACTGTACTATGACTTGGTATATAGTAGAGTAGAGTTGATGTGCGGTACTAGTGTTAGTGTAGTTACGTATACTGTAGAGTACAGCACATAATAGTGTGATCTAGTACTACACTAAAAATCTTAGTTAGACTCATGATGGATCTAACACTTAGGATGTATTATAGTAAAGTACTCTTGAAGTGTACTCTTGAAATGTACTCTTGAAGTCTAATATATAATAGTGTGATCTGGTAGTATAGTAGTGTAGTATAGTAGTGTAGTGTAGTGTAGTAGAGAGAATTAGTTACAGATCATAAATCTACTTTGTCGACTCAATATATCTAATTACTACCTATCCCAATTCTAAAATGCCTGTATACCGATAGTGGTGCCTTCGCCCGAGACGTCCAAGTTCATGCTGGAGGCCACGGAGTCGGCCACAGCGGTCCAGAGCGCCTTCTTGACCTTCTCCAAATGGGACTCGGGTTTCTGCTTCTTTTCCCTCTTGATCTGGGGCAAGTCCACGTCCATGACTCCCTCTTGTTGAACTGCAAGGTCATGGGCCAACTGTTGGTTTCTCTTGGCAACAAAACGGGCGTTTCTCTCAAGCTTCTGGGCCTTTTTCTTGGAGAGAGTCTTTGTGATCACGCCTTTTCCTTGTGAGATGATATCTTTGTAGTAACCAGCCGATTTGGGGTCATCTGCCTTGGTCACGATGGTGGGGGTGAAAGGCTTAATGGACTTGGCACGAGCAGCTCTCTTTCTGGAGAGCCTCTTTTCGTGATTGCGCAGGGAAATGGAATTCGAAGGCTTGTTGACACTGAATGTGCTAGGCATGTTGAACAGTGATAGATACGGGATGGGGCGTGGGATGAGATGATAAAAAAAGAACGTGCGGACTGCATGTGGCACACTCGCCCTTTTTTTAAAAAGAAAAAAATCTCCCGGGGGTGAGTCGAACACCCGATCTCAAGATAACAATTCAATTACAGTCTCGCGCCTTAGCCAGCTTGGCCACCGAGAGGATTATGGATTGTATTTTATTCCTGATTTTTACATTGTCTCAGACATTTTTAAATTAACTTTTTTCAAATTAACTTTTCTACAAAATTATTGTTTACGAAGTGATTTTCAAAAAAAAAATTCAAAAGTTTGTTTTACACCTGATGCTCTTAATTTTGAAAAAAAACTTCGGAGACCCTTGATAAGCCCTTTAAGGCTTTTAAATCAGCTTGTCCACCAAGTATACGTGTAGGTGAGACTACTTAGAAGGTAGAAGTTTCAAGTCCAATCCAATAACAGCATTTATTTTTTTTTCAGGCTTAGTGATTTTTCAGATTTAGTGTTTTTTTTTTAAGACTTAGTGATTACATCCCGTATGTATCCGGATACGGTGAATGGAAGTCCCGAAACAGTTACACGAACCCTCACATTCAGGTATATTACTAAGCCCCCTCCCAGTAGATCCACCCGAATACTTGGCCAATTGTTCACACCATGGCAATGCATTCACGAGAATACCCAACAATTCAAGGCGATCTTTGAAGAAGAAGAAGAAAAAAGAAAAAAGAAAAAAAGCTTGTCCTTGATGCAAGTATCCCAACACAAGGTATGTGGCGTAATGTACATTGTATCAGAGTCCTAAAAAATATACATGGACCGCGAGACCCAAAAGAGGAAGAAATAATGTGCGCACCCAGTGTATCCATGCAGAGCATTGTTTGCAGCACTTTCTCACACCTATTATGTTCCATTATGTTTCCGCTCCCGTACAATTACCTCTTTTGGGTAAGTCTCAGTAACATCCTATTATTCAGTCAATTCCCAAGGACTTCCACATTCCCATCCATCCATCCATTCATCCATTAAAATTATATCCATTGACATCAGTACATCCATAATAATTACCATCAGTACATCCTTAATAATCACCCTTAATAATCCATAATAATCACCCTTAATAATCCATAATAATCACCCTTAATAATTACCATTAATCATTAATCTTAATGGCTTGCTGTAATCTTAGTTTGGGCTTTGTAGAGGGTTCTCTGTAGCGTAGTGTCGCGACATAAACAACCTTACGTCATAATGGAGATGCACTAATGGGCCAAGAAAAGGGCCTTCTGATCTCTTGGCTTGGAAATGGCCTTATTCAAACCATATAGTCTACCTCAAAACAAAGGAACTAAATTCGTGCATGCTCTGATTTACGGTGTAACTGCTCCCTCTGTTTTGTTGCTCACCCCATCAAGGCCCTGCCATTGTATTGGGGATGTAAGCAGGCCATGTGTATAAATCTGGGAATTTCCGGGAAGGAAAACTTAATCCAAAAGTTGATATAATGAAGATTTTGGTTCCGTTCCTTCTCTTAATTTCATGTGTGTGTGCAGCCCTTGACTATGAGCGTGTACTTGAGGCCGGGTCCGACTTGAGAAAAGCTTATTATAATGACAGATTACACCGCACCAGAAAAAACCCTCACCACCGGCCCTTCAACACTGAAAGCTGGGCCCACCGTTTCAATTTGACCACCACTAAAAGAGGCGATGCAGTAGGAGGAAATCAGCAGCCCATGTTTGCTGTGAGAGGACTACTTGGACTTCTTTGCGTTCTCTTTTTTTAGGTTCGAAGGCTTGAAACGTGACATGAACATAGTTAAAAGAGACTTGAAATAGATGAATAGAGGAGAGGATAAAATGGTTTTGAGATAGAACTTTATAGAAGTTAATAGAATCTTATAAAACTTAATAGAATCTTACAAAACTTAATAGAATCTTACAAAACTTAATAGAATCTTACAAAACTTAATAGAATCTTATAGGAATTGTGTGACGTGGTATGAAGTTGTATGGACTGGGCTGGCTGGATTGACACCATATGCCGTACATGAATGACATACAAAAGCATGACTGCATTATAATATTTTACATGATCACTTACATGCTGCTAAGGATGACTGATGAAATATGATAATATTATGACGTGTCCAAAAGATTGTTGTTGCGATAAGCAAATGTGACAATCACTTCTTCCTATGCTGTTGGCCATGACTGCATGAGATCTCATATCTGGTGCCAATATCTTTTCGTCTACACGCGTGCGCGAGTGTACTTTTTGGGTAATAGATGGCATCCGCGGCATTCTGCCCACATCAACCCCACATTCAGAGTCAGAATTAACCAACAACACACAGCGACAGAAGATGACGGAAATGACAGAAACAACGGAAAACAAGAGACAATAACGAATAATAACGAATAATAACGAATAATAACGAATAATAACGAATAATAACGAATAATAACGAATAATAACGAATAATAACGAATAATAACGAATAATAACGAATAATAACGAATAATAACGAATAATAACGAATAATAACGAATAATAACGAATAATAACGAATAATAACGAATAATAACGAATAATAACGAATAATAACGAATAATAACGAATAATAACGAATAATAACGAATAATAACGAATAATAACGAATAATAACGAATAATAACGAATAATAACGAATAATAACGAATAATAACGAATAATAACGAATAATAACGAATAATAACGAATAATAACGAATAATAACGAATAATAACGAATAATAACGAATAATAACGAATAATAACGAATAATAACGAATAATAACGAATAATAACGAATAATAACGAATAATAACGAATAATAACGAATAATAACGAATAATAACGAATAATAACGAATAATAACGAATAATAACGAATAATAACGAATAATAACGAATAATAACGAATAATAACGAATAATAACGAATAATAACGAATAATAACGAATAATAACGAATAATAACGAATAATAACGAATAATAACGAATAATAACGAATAATAACGAATAATAACGAATAGTGATAAACAATAGCGAACAATAGTGAACAATAGCGAACAATAGTGAACAATAGCCAACAATGACCGGAAATAACCGAATACAGCCGAATACATCCGCTTTCATCTACATTCAGATTAGTGATAATGCATTTATTGGACTGCACTCTTATATACTCATTCTTATATACTCACTTTTATATACCGTACGACACGCATTATTCTACTCTACCCTACTCTTATTTAATGTACTCTTATTTAATGTACTCTTATTTGGTGTACTCTATTTTTCACTCTATTAGTGTGCTCTATTTTTCACTCTATTAATGTACTCTATTTTTTTTTTTTACTTTATTGGTGTACCCTAGGAGTGCACTCTATTAATGTACTCTATAGTGCACGTTGTGTGGTCTGGTGTAGTACTGAGATTCGTAGTAGTGATGGGGAGAGGGGCTCATTTCTGCATGTCGGCAAGACACGTAACCATGAGAACCATGAAAACCATAAGTGGACTATTTACTTTATAAACAGTACGAGTCATTATGCAGAACAGCCATAAAAGCAATTCAAAACAAACCCAAAACCGCAATCATTCCATGTTACTTTTTTTGGACTTGTTATCTTTTGCAAAAGGCTTGGTATCTGCATTCGGACTCGGGCTGTGGGACGATTGTACCTAATTTTATATCTAAAGTGGGCGGTGCGCACCTGCACCCATATATTCCTTGCATCCAGTGCCCGTCAAAACCAAAGCCGCCGCATGAGCACGGCACCGGAAAATCTAGTTTTTCGTCATATATATATGGCCCCACGCATGCCCCAACCGCGACTTCATTGTAAAAAGCCAAACACTAATTTATCTGCTCCACAATGTTGTTTACCTCCGTTACTGCCCTTGCCCTTGTGTCTTATGTGGCTGCTGCCGATGCTCAGTCAGAAGCCTTCAGTGAGCTTGCCAACATTCCTACCGACGATGCCCCTGCACAACTTACTTGGCTCTCGGACTTCGCTACCATGTCTGGTGACGCTGCAGACCTGTTGGGCATGGACTCTGACTTTGACTTTGACCTCCCAACCTCTCTTAACAGCCAACAGATGTCTCGTCTCAATGCTATCACTGCTGCTGATTCCGGCCGTGCTGCTGCTACTGGTGTCGTGGGCACTGTTCCTGCTTCCGTGACCGGTGCTGCTGAGTCTTCTTTGCAATCTCTGGGCCGGAACTTGACCAGCTCTGGATCGCCAAGATCCCAAGCTGGAGCTGGTTCCTCCAGAAACTCTTCTTCCGGTGCTGGCTCCGGTTCCAGCTCTCGTCCTGGCTCGGGCTCTGGCTCCCTGTCTGCGTCTGGTATTGCAGGCAAGGAGGCCCCAATGATCATTGGTGCTGCTTTGGCCGGCCTCTCTGTTCTTTTGATGTAAGAGCACAGACAGTCTTAAAATAAGATATTTACAAATAAACAAAACTTGTAATGATTGACACGCTCACTTTATTAATTTCTGTCCCTCAACCTCTATTAGCCAGATTGTCTGTAAACCAGTAAGCCTGGTCCCATCTTGAAGCATTGTTATCAAAGAATTGAGTATCACACATTTGCTGTTGTTATCACACATTGCTGTTGGTATCACACATTGGTATTTATATCACACATTGGTTTTGATAAATTGATATTGACAAATTGGTATATCTGCTAGTATGAGTGGTTATACTTATTGTCAAGTGCGCACTCGCGTATCCAGCCCGCTAAGTACTGTTAATGAATAGCAGCACTAAGCAATAAGACCAGTTAAATGACATTCAACCCAATAAATCATCCTAATTAACCTGAACTAACCTCAATCAAGCTCATTTAGGAAGTTCGGGTTGTTAGTGAGTTTCATGCGGAACTTATCCCACCAAGTGTCAAACACCTTCATAGGCACTTTACCCGAAGAGTCGATGAACCCACCTAGGTAATTATAAGCATGCTTCACAATCTTATTAGCCAATTGTGCAATTTCCAGCAGCGATGTGGGTGCAGGCTGCAGAGCAGGAGTAGTTGTATGTGGAGGCAAGATGGTTTTCTGGGAAGCTTTGCTCTGTTGTAGAAGCACCTCCGCCTGAGCCGTTGGTTCGATGGAAATGCCAATATTCAATACCACCTGGTCTGCATTGGCTGCAAGATCACTATCGTTCATTATTTCGTCATCATCCAACGCATGGGTATTTTTTTCGGCCGCCATGCCAGTATTGAGTTTGAAGATGGTAGAAGGCTTTGCAGGATTCAAGCCTCCGAGCAATTTAAATTCCGGCAGTTTTGGAAGCTGGAAATACACCAACGCCGTGAATGACGGGTCTGTGAATTCCGTCTGTGGGAGCAAAAAGATTGCTATATGGTTGATATTGCTTGCATTAGGTATACTGAACACGAACTTGGTAGGCTCCACTTGCTGGGCCAATTCCATGGGTCTTCCTGAACACACTGCTCCGAACATGATCACGAGTTTAAAGAAAGGATGATGGAATTTTTAGTTTATTGCTTATTTCTTTTTTTTTTTTTGGAATGTGGTAAGTGGTAAGTAGTTGGTACTTGGTACTTATTATTTGTTATTTGTTATTTGTTATTTGGTACCTTGGGTGTGAAATAATGAATGGGGGGGTTTGATCTTATGTTAATATTATGCTGGATAGATTGGAGTTGGTAGTATGGGGCTGGCTCACTTATCAGCAAGACTGCGCGCTGTTACCCGCATTTGGGCCGGGCTCGAGAATATTCTTGAAATTTCGCACTCCTCCACCTCTATACTCATCACCTAGTATATATTCATTGTTCATTTATAATTCCGTACTTTATTATGGTTTCCATGATGCTAGTAGGAATTATAGACCCGGTGATGTTTCTTTTTTACGGTTTAGCTTTATAGTACTGATATTTACTATAGTTGCTAATACTTATACGTGTATTCATGACTGCTTTACAAAGGCTTGTGAAGTGGCCATGAATACTGGATGATTAGAAGGAGCCTTCAGCAGACCAGGGCCTGGCCTTGCAATGCTCTTGATTGTTCCCGATACTACCGTCCTAGACAAATGCAGTGCATATACATATTTCCCATCTCCGAGCTTTGCTAGTGGATTTGAGAAAGAGGCACTGTGACATCCTCGTAGACAGTATTAGTTCCCTTTTTGAATGAACTTTGTTTGCCTTTTTTTTTTCTCTAGTCTTGTAAGTCGATTTGTTGACTAATTCACGAAATTGTTGTTCTCGGTAATCACCCAGCTGGTGGCTAGACCACCGTAGACACTGACTACCCTTTCTGGACCCGTGTATATGGTGCTGAGCCGGTCGAATGTAACACTATCATTGATCAAAGGTCCACAATTTCCATGTTCTCCCCATCCCCATGCAACCACATGGTTATTGGTTAGGAGTATGAGCCCGTGCTCACTTCCCGTCTCCAAAGCATGTACATTGACGGCCCCATACCGGTAGAGCTGACCGTGCAGATTGTTACCTACCAGGTACACTGAACCCTGGCCATGTGAAGTGTTTGGGTAGTGTTCATTTGTGTCCTTAAGGTAGTGGATGGACGACCACATTGTCCGGATCACTTTTGCATTTGTCATGAGATCTAGATCTTCTTGTTCTGGTACTTTGTCTCCCCAAACACGCACAGTATCACCTATTAGCACAGTGCGGTCTCGACCCACACAAATTCCATGCACCGTGCCCACATCTAGTATTCTTGGGGACCAAATGGAAGCACGGGGCTTTGTTTTGCCGGTTTTGGTGGTCACTTCCTCCTGAGGGCCCAACTGTCCTTTTCTGCATGTCCCCCAGCCTATGACTTTCCCAGAGTTGTATCTCGCCAAGGTATGTGATATTGAAGAGACCAACTCAACAATAGGGCCAGATTCTGGGGTAGTAATTCGCTGGGGGGTTCCACTATGAGTTGTACTTTCACCTAGTCCCAATTCTCCCTTAAGGCCTCTTCCACATGAGTATAATTGGCCTTCACAGTCACATAGCACAGTCCATTCCCAGCCTGCGGAGATATCGGACCATTTTCCTGGCACTATACGAAATGTTTTTAACACATTCGGTGTCTCACTACCACACTGGCCAAACTGGTTGTCTCCTGCAGCGTAGAGGTTACCGTTAGGATATAAGATAAGCGAGTGGTTCCCCCCAAACGCCAATTTCTTTGGTTTCTCCTCCTCTTCTATACCCTTGACTATTTGCAATGTATCATGATCATCATCATTGCCCAATCCTAATTGGTATGAGCCGTTAGACCCACAACAGCGTATAGTGTAGGCCATAGTGGAGGCCATAGTAAAGGCTATAGTGGAGGTGCGGGACTAACGAGTGCGCCAAATTCATAACCACTCAATAACCATATTCAACCAACACACTCATAATTTGAAAGGATGTATAATTTTTTTTTTTTTAATGATACAAATTAAGGAGAATTTAATACCAGTGTTAGTGAAGAATAAGGATATGTACGAAGCAATAGATCATATTCGTATTGCTGTCTAGTCTTTACTAGCCTTTTCTAGTGTAGTCTAGTATAGGCTAGTGTAGTCTAGTATAGGTTAGTGTAGGCTAGTGTAGTCTAGTATAGGTTAGTATAGTCTAGTGTAGGCTAGTATAGGTTAGCGTAGTGTTGTGTTGTTTAGTGAAGGCAAGTCTAGTCTAGTGTTGTCTAGTGTAAGCTTCAAGACATTGGCCTATGCGCGTAGCCTGTCTTCTATACTACTGTATTGATGGACAGTATACTGCGAATCCTTAGGTACTCATAAGACAGACTCTATATCAAGAAGTGTAGCAAGAAGTTTAGCATGAACCCAAATTTTTTTATTCAAAACTTCCGTATTAGGAAAATAAGACCGTTTTATATACCCCACCAATTTTTCATAGATTAAAAAATAGGTTTCGATTTTTGGCACTGTTTCTAGTTTTACCGGATTCATTGAATCTACACTTTCTATTGTATTTAGCACAACAAGTGCGCAGTCTCAGAATCAATGCTAACACTGGTCACCATTCAGGCAACAATAAGAGCAAACATTGTATGCCTCAAAAAATCATAAAAAGAAAAGCGACCGTAATACTCCCTTCGTATTGAAATACAAAGCCTTTTTTTTTCAACTGACTAGCCAAAAAAAAAACCCATCTTCTTAAACTTCTAATGGGACACTCCATCTACTTTGCACGTGATGCTTTCTTGCTGCAATCTGCATACACACGCGATGCGCAGCCCTAAAGATAAGCATCTAGAGGCATTATTCATGGTGACTTCTCTCATCCAGTAATAAAACTAAGACAAAATCCGTAGTATTATACTCTCAAAACGCCTTTTCTCACGTGACGTTTTCCCCCACCCATTTTTCACCCTTGAACGCCTCGCGGCTCTTCTTGTTCTGACCCTCCCCCACCAAGACGCGTGGCGGAGGTACGGGTTTGCACAGGGAAAATTGGCAGTGGTTGATCTCATCTGACTACCAGCGACTCCCACCACTACCGCCCTACGACCTACATACTAACTCGGTATCTGGCACATGTCAATGCACCACAACATGACCACTCAAACGCCTGAAAAGGCCCGAGGCGTCGTGCAGGTGCCAAACTCTTCCCCTCTGGCTCCCACCAACGAAGACAACAAAAACGACGATAGACAACGCCAGGAGATGCGCAAACGCTTCTATGCCCATAAGTTCTGGCCATTGATTAGTAAGAGGTTTTATTATTTGAGTGAGCTGGAGCTTTTCCGTGCCATGGTTAAAGGCAAGGGTAATCTTCGAGACATCAGTTTGTGGCTCAGTGAGAACATTCCGTTGAACCAACGGTTACAGGAGTACGATGCAATGAAAAACAAGGACTTGCCGCTGAAAAGAAAAGTGGACGTCGCTTCTCTTCCTGAGACTGTCACCGTCAAAAAAACTCATCTTCCAGAACCATCTCTCACAAGTATTTCTCCACAAGAGGAAACTGACTCTAAGGCCAGTCAAAAAGACTATGACGACGAAGACGCGTCGCCAGTGAAAAAGCCAGGCAAGGCCCGCCAAAAACGGTCTCTTTCCTCGGTTCCAGCAGCTGCAGCTGCCCCAGATACCAAGGTACAGCTCCAGAAACCCAAGGTGTCGATCTTAGAAAAGTATCGTCACAGACAGCAGCCCCGAATTGACGTTGCGTTCCAGAAGCTGAACATCTCTGCTATGGGCGATGATGCCAAGAGAAGACGTCTTGTGCGTGCAGATTATATAGACCCTCCCAACCCAGTGTCTCCGGCATCAACAGACTCTGCCAGCAACATCTCTTTGTCGGAACAATATAAGCACAAAGAAGAGATCAAGCCCAGTGCTCGATATAACCTCAAGCCATCTGCGGATATCGACGAGTTGGACTTGTTGGAGGAGAAGATAAAGGCCAATAGACGCAAAAAGACAAAGTCCGAGTACGTTGAAATCGAAGACGATGTCTACAGCGACGACATGTCTGCAGAAGATAATGAAGACGATTTCCTGACGGGTCTCACGTCCATAGATGGCCAGATCCTTGATTTCTTGAACAAGTCCTCGGCTGAAGATATAGTGGAGATATGTAATGTCAACCCGAGCGTGGCAGAAATCATGATTTCTAAGAGACCATTTAATTCAATCTATGACGTTTCAGAAGAAAGATTCGAAGAAGAGACGCCAGAGCCTGAGCTGAAGAGAAGAGGAGGTCCCAAGAAACCGTTGGGTATGAAGATCATAGAAAGCACTGAGTTCAGCTTGAAAGGCTACAAAGCCGTGGACTCCTTGGTGAAGAAGTGCTCGGAGTACGGTGACTTGATTGCAAAACAAATGGAAAGGTGGGGCGTCAAAGTGACCGGAGAGGGCGAGTTAGATATGGTTGACCTTGGCGAAAGTATTAACCTTAACAAGGACGATGATGAAGACGATGATATCCAAACCCAGCCAAAGAGAAGCATCCCCTACATCAGCCACAAGCCAACGCTTCTTGCACCAGAGATTGAATTGAAGAACTATCAGCAGGTGGGAATCAACTGGTTACATTTGCTCTATCACAACAAGCTCTCGTGTATTTTGGCAGACGAAATGGGATTGGGTAAAACCTGTCAGGTGATCTCCTTCATGGCATACTTGAAGGCTACTTCTTCTCTGCAAAGCCCTCATTTGGTGGTGGTGCCCTCGTCTACTTTGGAGAATTGGCTACGTGAGTTCAGCAAGTTTTGTCCCGATATGGTGGTTCAAGCATACTATGGATCGCAGGCGGAGCGTGAGGACTTAAGATACGACCTCATGGAGTCTGAATATGATGTGCTTGTCACCACATACAACTTGGCCACCGGTGCAGCCAATGACTTCAAGTTCTTGAAGAGTCAGAAGTTTGATATGATTGTGTATGATGAAGGTCACATGCTCAAGAACTCCAACAGTGAAAGATACAACAAGCTCATGAGATTGAAGGCAGGTTTCAGGTTGTTGCTTACAGGAACACCATTACAAAACAATTTAAAGGAGCTCGTGTCTCTCTTGGCTTTCATGCTCCCACAGCTTTTCGTAGAGAAGCGGGAAGATTTACAGGGACTCTTCAACAAAAAGGCTAGTGTGGATGCTTCCGGTGACTACAACCCCCTCTTGTCGCAACAGGCCATCACCAAGGCCAAAACCATGATGACGCCCTTTGTCTTGAGACGGAAAAAGGCCCAGGTGCTCAAATACCTTCCCGGAAAGAAACACGAGGTGATCAAATGCGAAATGACAAAGATGCAGAGTGAGATCTATGACAAGTATATCCAACAGGGCAAGCAAACCCGCATGGAGCGGGAACGCAGAAAGACATTAAAGGGAAAAGAGGCCGAAGCAGTCCGCAGTTCCCCCATCCCATCGTCGTCCAATGTGATGATGTCGTTGAGGAAAGCAAGTATGCACCCATTGTTGTTCCGTACAATCTACACCGATGAAATCTTGAAGGAAATGACGTCCAAGATAATCGAAGAGCCACAATACGTTACTGCCAATAAGGAGTTTATACTCGAGGATATGCAGGTGATGAGCGACTACGAGTTGAACGCACTATGCGAGAAGTTCCCCAAGACCATTGGAGGGTATGCACTTGAGCGCGACCAGTGGTTTGAGAGTGGGAAAGTCGTTAAGCTTCTTGAAGTCATCAACAGGGCCATTGCTAAAAAAGAAAAAATCTTGGTGTTTTCTCTTTTCACACAGTTGCTTGATATTCTCGAGAAGGTGTTGAGTTTTTCCAGCATCACGTTCTTGAGGTTAGATGGTCAAACAAGCGTGGACACTAGACAGGACATCATCGACCGGTTCTACGAGGATGGGACGATCCCAGTGTTTTTGCTTTCCACCAAGGCCGGAGGGTTCGGAATCAACCTTGTGGCCGCAAACAACGTTGTGGTGTTCGACCAGTCGTTTAATCCCCATGATGATAAGCAAGCCGAGGACAGAGCGCATCGGGTGGGCCAGACCAAGGAAGTATTGGTGACCAGACTCATCTCAGAAAACACCATCGACGAGAATATCCTCATGCTTGCCGAAAACAAATTACAGCTAGATGAGAGTATCAGCAACGAAGAGAATTCCACCAAGATCGAGGAGAAAACCGCGTCTATGGTTGAAAGGCTTTTATTCGATAAGCCTTAACTATAGGTTAGGTGTGGAGCAAAAGAAACGGTGGGGACTGCATACGCGTGCGCTGCTCCACTGTGAGTCGCTACGCGAGATGGAGGCACCGCACTGGGAAAAAGAACAATTACTGCTACAGAGAAGGACTCCCATACATATACATCAAGATGTTCCAGAGAGCCATCTTTACATCCAGGCAAAGTGCCTTACGTTTAACCTCGCTGCGTCTGGCATGGAGCCCTCAACTCCTTGCATTGCGCAACCTCTTCATACAGACAGCAGAGACACCCAATCAGAACGCATTAAAGTTTTTGCCATCCATGAATCTATTAAAGGAAAACGAAACCAGGGAGTTTCTCAGCGGGCGCGAGGCTGTTAGCAGTCCACTAGCTGTGAAGCTTTTCAGCGTGGATGGAATCAAAAGCATAATGTTGGGCTCCGACTTCATCACAGTGGAGAAACGCGACGATGCTCAGGAATGGGCTCTTCTAAAGCCTGAGATCTTCTCCATTCTCACGGAATTCCTCACCAATGGAACGCCCATAATCACAGATGCTGAAGTCACCAACGGCATGGGGATCGAAGACGATGATGATGAGGTGATCTCCATGATTAAAGAGTTAATCTTCACACGTATCCGTCCCGCTATCCAAGACGACGGTGGTGATATTGAATTTGTCAATTTCGAAGAAGACACTGGTGTTGTTTACTTGCGCTTGAAGGGGGCATGCAGATCATGTGACTCGTCGTCAGTGACTCTCAAGAATGGTATTGAGAGTATGTTGAAGTACTACATCGAGGAGGTGCAGGAAGTCAGACAGGCAGACGAGGTGGTGGACGAGGCCGAAAAATCTTTCGAGGAGTTTGAGGCTGCAAATATTGTACCTCAGCCAAGAGGTGCCGATGCCCCACCTGCTTTATAGAGTCGACTGCATCGACATTGTTTACTTACCCATATGATTAAAGGAAGGTTCTTCCACGCATATAGAAGATCATGAGAGGGGTTAAAAAAGAATATAGCTACATTTGATAATTGCTTTATATCGAGTTCAATGTAGACCAACTGAGTAGTCTAGTATTTAAGATGTCTAGTATTTGAGTAGTCTAGTATTTGAGTAGTCTAGCATTAAGATGTCTAGTATTTAGAGTGTCTAGTATTTAAGGTGTCTAGTATTTAAGGTGTCTAGTAATTAAGATGTCTAGTATTTAAGGTGTTTAGTATTTAAGTAGTCAATTAAGTGGAGTTACTATTGTTCAGTAGTGCGGTGGACTATTCGTAATCGCGGACTGAAATAGTAGTATCACAGTACTTTCAATACTAAATGTCAACATCTTATAGTAATCTCATTCACTTGTCCTTCGAGGAGAATTTGCCAAGTGAGGGTCTCCCGGATACGGAAATGGATAGTAGCCATACTGAGAGCCATACTGAGAGCCATAAGTATAAAGGTCGTTGTGGAAAGGCGCGGGTGCGAAAGCTGGCCCGCAATTGGGTGCAAAATTGGCCTGCACCTGGTACGGCATGGCCATATAATAGTTATAGTAATTGTCGTATGGCGTCATTAATTGAGGGGAATGTATTGGTTCTGGGGTTGCCGACTCATTATGGTTTCCCTGGGCCAGTTTCAGCCGCACCTTGGGCCCAGTGCCTGCAGGATTAAAGTAGCCATAACCATCGTATATGGACATAGGATAACTCATGGGCAGATGCTGGAGTGGAAGTTGAGGTGAATGTTGGAGTGAAGGTTGAGGAGGGGGTTGAAGCGAAGACTGAAGTTGGGGCTGAAGTAAATTTTGCGGGGGTTGAAGTGGTGGTTGAAGTGGTGGTTGGAGTAGATTTTGTGGGGCTTGGAGTGGGGGTTGGAGTGGAGCGTAAGGAAAAGGCATGTAGTTTTCTTGTCGAGGAGGATGAGGAGGATGAGGAGGAGGAGGAGGAGCCAGGTAGACGGTTTGGAGACGTTCACTGGTGGATTTCTGTATGGCGAAAGAAGCCTCGATGTGGAACTTGGGGTAGTCCGCGAAGCCACTGACGAGCCTATTGTTGGTGAGCAAAATGGCCTTAAGGGCCGGCTTGAGGTCGGTGTAAAAAACGAAACCGAATTTCCCAAAGGGGGAATTTTGGCGACGTGAGTAAAATTGCGGCTTTATGATCTTGGCCAGCTTGATGGAATCTTTGGTACCGAACTGGATCCAAAAGTCAAACCATGCATTATCGTCATTCTGGAACACTATGGGCAAGTTGTTGACGTAGATGTTGGATTGTTGGAAATTGATATTTTTAGAAAACCGCCTAAACGTATGCTCATCTGCTAGAGCTCCTTTATGGGAGCTTGTTTCAAAGAACTCCAAAGTGTTGTTGTTGGCGAGCCTGATAGCGGTGGAGTTGTTGAAGAGGAAAGGCTCATGTTTTTTCTGGCATATAGACAATTGAAGGCCTAGAGATTCCGAATCTTGGCTGAGCTCTTCACTAGGCTTGTTGGAGATTTCGGTAATATCTGATTTGGAAAATTGGCGGAAAGTCTGGAGATCCAAATCATGTAGGAAATAAAGACACTTCAAGATAGACTCGTTAAGGTTTGGCTGATGCGCGAAACCAATAAACCCCACACTCTTGAATTCAAGCGGTTTATTTTCGTCATTGCACTTGGTGGGGAAGTAAACCGCGTCTATATCGCCGAAAAGCTTGAACTTGGAAAGAAAGTCGGTCAAGTCGCTCATGGTAACTTGTGTATCCCCAAAAAACTCATTGATGTTCTCAACCACTATGGAGTCGTACAATACCTTAGGTGGCGAGTTCAAAAAACTGGGGGATTCTTTCTTTTCGATCTTTGGGCTGTTCATATGTTCTATGGTCACTTTTAAGCCCCCAAACGGGTTGGGGGCCTGCAGGAGCTTCTCAAAGTACGGGTCTAAATCCTCGGTGCATTCAAACTCCACCAATACCGACACAGTAGCCCTATGAACGGGGGATTGAGTCACATTCTCCTTTCCAGTAGTAGCAGGACCGCTAATATGGAATTTGCGGAGATTCAAGTCCAAGAACTCGTCTGCCACTTCGGGCTCCTCAAATATCCGTACATATTTCAACTTGTGGGGCTGGAAGAAGTCCTGGATGGAGTCAATCAGTGTCTTGGACTTGGTAAGGTTACGTAATACCACTACCGAGTCTCCCGAGGTATGGTGGGTCTCTTCGGTCTTGAACAAAATGTTGTTGAGGGTGGCTATCTTCTCGTCGAGTAGTTTTGCAGTCATAACGTCCAAGTCCGAGAAAAAGTAGGGGGAATTAATTGAGTAGGGAGACGATAAGAATTATTTTAAAGATAAGGATTCAAATTCCGAATGATATGGGGATTAAAGGCGCAGTTCGGATATTCGAGTGACGGGGTTCTGGATATGTGCGTCGGAACCGTGTATATTAGTGGAGAAGCTCAATGGAAGGATAGATAAAAGGAGTAATTGTAAGGGTTCAGGAATCCAAGAGCTGGGTGGAAATGCCCAGAATTGTGGTTGATATGTGTCTGAATATGTCTGAATATGTCTGGGTATGTCTGGGTATGTCTGGATATGCCTGAGTATGTCTGAATGTGTCAAGTGGCTCGTCTACCGAGTACTTGAGTGTGGGGTAAAAGATCCGAGACGCTGGGAAAAAGCCGGCTGCCAAAATTTTAGGTTGGTTTCAGATTTGGCCGTTAGCTATAGGTGGTGTACTAGACAAGTGAAGATATGAAGTTGAAAAAGAGGGTGTAGACTGGGCCATGGCGTATTTTTGCATGGCCCTTGCCAGTAATTCGAACGTGAAAAGAGCTGCATGGTGTGGAGGGTGCTTTTGACGCGCTGCACAACAGAGCCGCCGCTTTGGAACTAAGACTTTTTAAGGAGTGCATTGGGGGAGGGGTGGGGGAGGGGGGAGGCAATGAAACAAACCTGAAACACCCCACAAACCCGAAGGAGCCGCACGTGACCAGCGTAAAGTTTCTTAACCGAACTTCGGAGAATCACTTCCATTGGTTAAGTCACTCTGTTGTTACTATAGTATATGCAAGGGCCGGCCTTACGCAAGGGCCGGAGCGTTTGTACAGGAACGAGAAATGGGCTTCTTTGGCGCGGGTCTCGAAGGCCTGAAGGCTTATTTCACGTGAAGACCATACTCCGCCCTATACTCCTCTCCACGTGAAAGCCGCTCGGCTGGGCGCGCTCATAACCTCTTTTTTTTTTTACCCGGCCGTGTATATCTTACGATTTTTCCTCATCCAATCGAGCAATTGACTCTAAATTTTGGGAATGTCCCCTTAAATAAACAGATTTGTGGTATAAAGATTTATGTAAGAAAAAAAGAAAAAAAGAAAACAAAGAAAGAAAAAACACTGATATAGTGTAAAAGTATTTTTTTTTTTAAGTATTCTTTTTTTTTCTAGCTAATCTAGACGAAAAGTTAACTTGAAAAAAATCTTGTTCTAAGAGTATTTAAGAGATCAAAATCATATCGCGACCTGCATATAACCACCAAGGCTTTTCTCAATGTTACTACTTCCATCTATTTTCCACTGATGAAGTCATCCTCTATATCCGTAGGAAACTACGATTATGAATTGGACGTGCACGTGACCAAGACAAGTGAACATGTTACTCAAAAAGGTCCTCCTGCTCCCGTCTTTGTCTATGTCAATCAGCAAGGAAACCCCTCCATTGGATGTTACGTATACACCATAGGCAAGGACTCGCAGACATACTCCAGTGTGCTACAGCGGGGCGAGAATGTGGGTCTACAGGATCTAGCCACGAACCTCGGGCGGCTAATTTCCAGAAAATTCAATTGTCCTAGTTACGTGTGTTTAAGCGGTAATTTCGAGTTATCTGACTATACAAAGCTTTCTCGTGAGGTGTTGACCCAATTAACGGAATAGTATGGATTTATTTATTGGTGAATACATTTTATTGAATATCCATTTGAGTTTGACCATTTCCATTACATAATTTTAGGAAGGTCAGATAATCAGATCAGAAAATCAGATCAGAAATTTTTTTTTTCTTTTTCAAGAAACTACTGTGTTCAATAATTATCGATTTCGAATTTTATGGGCAATTAGAATATTCAGAGCGAATTCCATTTATGGTTGCGCCTCAGTGCTATGGAGTAGCAGTGTGAGGAATGGAGGACCATAAACTTCTACGCACTCCAGCCATGGGTATATAAGTTTCCCTAAAGAATCGCGTATCAGAGGTATTGAATATCGAATGTTGGGTCTTGAATATACAGATGACTATTAGTGTATACAGAGTATATTATAGTGTTCCAAATGAGTACACATCAGAGTACAAGTCAGTACACTTCAGAGTACTACAAATCACTAATCTATACTCTTGGAGTGTACTAATATGTGATGATATCTGGTATGAGTGTACTCTGAGTATACAGAATATTACAGTGTAATGCATTTAAATTGTTCAGGTTGTTCGAGTATGAAGTGTACCATGGTCACTATATAGTGTACTATAGAGACTTGGTACATCTATGTATAATAGAGTACAATTTACTGCAAGAGTACATATCTAGAGTATACCATAGAGTATAGCATAGAGTATAGCATAGAGGATATTATGGAGTATAGTATAGAGGATAGCATAGAGGAAAGTATAAAATATAGTATAGAGTACTTTAGAGTATAGCATAGAGTATATCATTATGGAGTATAGCATTAAAGGGCATTCTTACTGTCGCACCAGTCTTCTCCTAGACAGAATACTGAACATGGTACCATGAATTACAGGAAGTACTAATTCCCAATCCATACTATTAATCTATAATACAACAAATGGAATCTTCTTTACACAGTCTATTATACATAATCTACTATACAAAATCTATTATACATAATTTACTATATATAAAGACGTCTTTAATTCCTACTTTGAAATCCCTATATTCCATAGATAGCAGTGCAGTGCGCATCGCCTATCGCATCTCATCTCAAAAAATTACTGCTCACCTCTAGAAACTACCTACTAATGGCACCCAGCAGAACACAACCATCCCGGAAGGGCAAGAAGGCATGGAGAAAAAACGTCGATGTGTCTGATATCAACGACGCCTTGGAGGCTAAAAGAGACAGAGAGGTTCTCCTAGGAAAAGATTCCGACAGTGCGTTCATCATCGATACCGCTGGAGACTATAACGTATCTAAGCCCAAGAAAACGGTCAAGATCGCCGATATCTTGGCCAATAAGTCCAAGGTGGCACCTCTCAATACGAGGACCCGCAAAAAGATTGTCAGCAGTAAGCAGAAAGCCCATTTGATGGCCTTGGCTGGCCGCCTGACCCTCACTTCTGCTCGAGAAGCCAGACTTGCGGACGAAGGTATTGATGCTGCCATCGATAAAGATATTTGGCTGGATGATGTGGAAGAGCCCAAACAACAAGTGCAGACCTCTCTGCGTGCAAGTGCCAAACTCCCTTCTACAATGAAAATGGGACCCATCAAGCTTGACTCCACCGACGTTGAAGACTTCACACTGGTTCATGCTGGAAAATCCTACAACCCCTCATCCGAGTCATGGAAGAGTCTCATAGAAAAAGTCTACGCCCCTGAAAAGCAGAAGGAGATCGAAAGACAGGCCCTTGTGGCTCACCAGGAGAAAATCCAGCATCTCATAGAGACTTTGGAGGACGATGAGCTCAAGGAATCGGCCGACGAAAAGGATGCCGAAGAGCTGGAAGACGAGCAAAACCGCTACAAGATCTCAGCCAACGCCCCTACTAATGAAAAGAGAAAGGCCCGTGCTCGCAGAAACAAACAGGCCAGGAATAAGGAGAGAATGAAGCTTCAGGAAGAACTCCGTGCAATCAAGAAGAAGATGAAAGATCTTGACAACTTGAAAGTGATTGAAAGCGAGGTTACAGAGAAACTAAGCAGCTTCAGGCCCGAACTGAGCCGTGAGAGGAAAATCAAGGCCTATAGTAAGCACGACTTGTCGTTCAAGCCCATCGAGGTCAAGTTATCGGATGAGTTGACCAACGACTTGAGGAGCTTGAAGCCTGAGGGAAACTTGTTATACGAGCAGATGTACAAGTTGCAGGCAACAGGAAAGGTCGAGTCTAGAGTGCCCCAAGCCCTCCGCAGAAAATACAAGGAGAAGTTCATCACCAAGGATGGATACAAGTGTTGAGACAGAAGTGAGAAATCAGAACTCAGAAATCAGAAATCAGAAATCAGAAATCAGAAAGCAGAAGAAATCAGAAAGCAGAAGAAATCAGAAGTTAGTTGGACAGTAAGTCATACAATTGGTCAGTCTTTACTACTTATTATCATGTTCCATTTATACTACATTCGCCATGGTCCTGGTACTCGATACTAGCCCCACGGTATAAGAAATCAAGAAACGCAATACTAGTAGAAACAGAGTTTCATATTCATGTAAGGAATTCTAAGAAATATTAGATTACCATATACCAGATACTGGATACCACATATGAGATATGTGACTTCTTGACCACACTACGTCATACTAGATACCAACTAGACTTTAGATACCACTCATAACAGATACTACTTTCGGCTTACTTTTACTACTTACCACTTACTACACTGGATACCTCCCATATCAATGAGTAGATGCAGCCTCTCGCCAATGAGTGGAAACGACTGACTACATCCACAGAGGATTGTACTACATACTACTACAGACACTACACCAGTTACTACACCAGTTACTACACCAACTATACCAGTTTACCAGTACTATACTGATACTATAAAAAATCAGTAATTTAAATAGATTCAAATTCAAATGATTTGTATTGCATCCGTTACTCCAGGTCCCTCACTCTTATATACATATATTCGGTCACCTAATAGACCATAGAAGACATCGATAATAAGGTCTGATAGTGTAATAACACGGTAGATAGCTTTAGGAATAGCTTTATGGAGAACTTGATGAATAGATTGATGGATGGCTTGAGTCACATACTAAAATATCTCATGAGAAGTGTTATTCTAGTGTCCCATTATGATACTCCATAACCCCATAACCCCATAACTCCAAATACTTTACTACATTATTCCAATACCAATGAAACCCCTCCGTAAATAACTACTAGCAAAAACTCCAATGCAATTTATTAAGCCAGCTGCTCTAAGAAAAGTCCCACGACCCAGCAACGTATCCTCTATATAATCTCTCTCTAAGCGAGAAGTATTGGTCTCTGTATGGCGACCAGTAGCCCTCTCTGGTGATGTGAGAGGTCTTGAAGTGCTCGGGAGCCACAGCCTCGGAGATCTGGCCCCTCTCGTGACCGGTCAATAAGTAATCCCGGGCCATCATCTTCTGGTCCCACTGGTCCAAGTCGTAACGGTCATTTTTCCAGCCGTTGTCCCAGTATCTGATGAAACCGACACCGTGACCGGCGAGGCCAAAGAAGCCGGCCATGATAGCGTATGGAATTAATCCTTCAAAGGGCACGGGCATGTCGATGTCTGGATTGGTATAGTGGTTGGAAGATTTGAATGTGCTACTCAATGATTGGTTCGCGCGGCGTGCGCGCACCATAAATAAGGTGACTACTTTCATGTGTCTTATACTTGGTCTCACTTTTCATACACCAAAGTATTATTATCAATAAATGTTGGTCAAATTTCTATATTCTCGATCGTTACCAAACCATTAATTTTTTTTCCTGTAAGCACTAGCTTTATCATTAATGTGATTACATAGGTCTTTGGATCCCACATTCGAGCAATGGATCTGGGACAATACATCTGGTCAGTCCATCTATCATCTGGTCATTTTTCAAAATGATCATATTGAAAGATAGTATAATACAGATGATAATTAGTTCAAATTATCTCCCCATAATCTCTTCACAAATCTTTCCATGTTCACCGGGATACTGGCCTGTCCCACCACCCATGGGTGCTGTAGGATCTCTTCTGGACTTGGCCGATCGTCCGGGTTTTTCTTCAAACAGTACCCAAGGAAGTTCTTGAATGAATCAGACCAGAATATCCCCTCTTCGGGGGCATCTTCAAGTTTGGGCTCGTAGTCTAGAATCAACTGTAGCAAGTCAATGGGCCCAAGAGGCCCTTGGCTGCTCTGCGAATGGTATGGAAACTCACCCTTGGCCACTTCCAATAAGGAAAGCCCAAGCGACCACACGTCACAATTCACCGTATACGGCTTGCCCATGATTCTCTCCGGGGCCATATAGTATTGCGTGCCCACAAATGTCGTGGCTAGCGAATTAACAACTTCTCCACTCACACCGAAATCGCAGATCTTAGAGTTTCCATACTTATCTAGCAAGATATTGGATGGCTTTATATCACGATGGATGATTTTCTGCTCATGTAGATACCTAAGACCCTTGAGAACAGACTCGGAGATCTTACCCAAGACCTTTTCGTTGACTCTATTGGTGGAGTCCAACTCGATCACTCGCTTATAGATAGCATCCAAAGTCGAGCCTCCCATATATTCCATGGCAATTCCAATCATAGACTGCTTTGACACCATAAAAGTACCGTAGTACTTGACGATATTAGGCGAGCTGCAGGAACGATTGTACTGTAGCTCTCGTAAGATCTGTTTCTGCACATTTGGGTTGGGGTCAGTGTTGATCATCTTCAATGCAAACACAGGCAGGCCATTCTTGAGCACACACTTGGACACGCTACCCGAGTTACCCTCGCCCAATTTGCTGATTTCCACAATGTTTTCCGAGTTTGCCAAGAAGTTCCAGTCCTCTGGCGCTAGCTCATTGAGGTCACCCACGGGGCCGATCTGCGATGCAACCCTGCTGCTTCTATCCAGGCCCGTTTCCATGATATTGGAGTCACGAGAGCTGGGGCTGGTATCTGCTGAGCTCATATATAAGCCAGGTTCGCTATGGCTATTGCAATTGGCCATACTAGATTGGCTAGACGAGCCTGACACTATGCTGGGTGCAAAAGAGTGGGAGCCATCGATTTTGGAGAAGTCCACCGCTGGTGGTTTCCGGCGGGGCTTACGAGCCGAATGGGGAATGTTAGGTAGCGAGGAAGCCGAGGCATTCAAGGGCGGCAAATTCGACGACGAACAGCCCGAGCTGGCCGACGACGTAATGTTTATAGGGCGGAGAGGATTGGTCATTATTCGAGGCGGGCCTGGGTTACGTGCAGCCAGTGTGAGGTCATAGATGCTACCGTCGTTGGTATTGGAGCTTGTTAGCAGCGGCAGGGGAATCAGCAACTGGAGGCTAGGCATATGGCTGGAACGCTTCGTGGGAGGAATGTTAAACATAGCATTTTCTGACATAGTTCAATGCTAAAGGAAGGACTAGGGGGAGGTCAATAAAGTTTAAGGTACCGGTGGAGGAGTTAAGTAGGCAAGTAGGCCAGTAGTTAGTGCAATGAGATTCCTGTAACAATGGGCAACGTTTCAATAAGGTTAGAGCAATGTGCGATCAACAGGGGTATGGATTGCCGGTAGTAGTGGTGGAAGTATACCGGCGGACGGGCTGATGACGGTGGCTGGGACTGGGGGGAGGGGGAGGACCTTACTTATATATATATGGATATATAGATATATAGATGGATATATAGAGATATATATATATGAAGGAGCGGGGACACGGACAGGAAAAAGCAAAGAAGAACCCAAAAGGTAAATATATCTGAAACGTATTTGACGCCGGGCTGATGCGCTAGTCGATCGTTGGGTGGGATAATGTGTAACTATTTTTCTTAACGTTGCATTGTTTCACCATACCTGCGTGTGGTGCAAGGGTTGTCACCCGCGCGTTCTCCTGCGAGTGCATATCGTTGCAATCAATGATCCAACCAGAGGTAGATCACGGATTCCCGAACCTGGTAGAAAAAGACATGGGACAAATTGCGAAGGTATGAAACAATTGGGCGCAACTGAGGCCTCCAAGATGCCCGCCTTCCAAGCTGAAACATACCTGAAACACATCTGAAACACTATACTTTTCGCGCCTCTTGTTTAACTACCTTAAAAGTTAAAACTTTCATTCATTTGAGAAAGCCAGATCGGGAATCTTATTGCATCGCGATCTAGCCAGGCCTTTTTTTTCGTTCTTTTGACTAAGCACTGCGTGGCCCATGCCATGCTCCTATTTTGCATCCACTACACCTTAAATTCACTACATCATAATTCAATTCTGGAGTGAATTCTGAATCAAGTAAATTGTGATTTATCATTCCCAATAAATTCTTCAATTCTTGAAATTTTAAGAAATCCTAATTAAAGGACTCACTTCTTGGCAGCCTTCTTGCGCGGGGCGGCAGCCTTGGTGGACTTTCCTTTTTTGGATGCCACCTTCTTAATAAGCTTGTCTTTTTTAGAGTCTATCTCCTCTTCATCATCTGCTGCTCCTTCAACCTCTTCATCTTTGGCAGTATCGTCATCCACGACATCGTCGTAATCCACCTTTTGCTTCAGACCCCCGCCAGACCCAATGGAGTTTCCTGTTTTGTAGATTGCAACCGGGTGCTGTGTACTGTTGTACTTTCTGGTGAACGCAGACTTGGTTTTGGTATTGATGCCCTTGAGCAAATCGGCGCCTCGCTTGCTGCCCACCCCAAAGTCCAACACACTATCCCAATCTTCTTTGGTGAGATAATAATAGTCCATAATATCAATAACAGGCTGGATACCTTCTTCTGCATGCTTAAACAATGGCTTAGTCATTGCTTCCCGCATCACGGGAACGTAGTCCAATCTCAACTCATTTTTACTGGTGGATGTCCGCAACCGGGTATGGTACTGAAGTTCCTGAAGCAACCTCTGATTCTTCATACCCTTTGAGTTTTGGCCCAACCACGAAGAGAAATTGATCCGGGCAACGATCGAACCATTAACCTCCAGAGCTGGCCGCACCGTAGACATGACTCCATGGAAGGGGAGCAAGCTCCACTGCTGCTCACTAGATCTGATCAAAGAGTTGATTCCATCTGATTCACTTATAGAGTCTGCGGCATTGGCAACCCTTTTCAAGTGTTCTTTCTGCGATGTGACGTTGGGCCGAGTGTAGATGTAGTTTTCCTGGATCATCAAGGGGGCAAAGTCAATATCGTTGAAGTACAAGTCCAATTTATCGTTGAGCGTGCTGCCTGAGCTGGGGTTGAAGATCGGACCTCCAAGCAATGTGGATGTGATCTCAAACGGCTTAAGCATGACATGTTTCTTCCAGCTGGCCGCTATGGCCTTGGAGTTCTCATGGCCAATCACGCTCTGTGTTTTGGATACCGTCGACATCAAGTTGATGATCTGTCTAATATCATTTCCCGTGGCCTGCACCAACTGCCCAATGACGGATGGCTCCAACTTGAGCTTTTCTCTATGGGCAATGGTAAGAAGTCTGGCCCGCACCTCCATTTCCGAAGGCCGCTTAAAGGTTAAGTTATAGGTGACTTTGTCGAAAGTCCTCATCTTCGGCAACGACTTATCGTTACAGATGAGAATCATGGGCATTTTGGTGATACGGCAGAATGCCGATAATGCTCCTGCTCCTCCATGGTCTCCACTGGACATTCCATCAACCTCATCCATAATGAGACAGAACTTGGTTTGGTTTGCTTCTTGATTGTTATCGTTCTTGTTCTTGAAGAAACCAACCACAGAAGTGTTATTGAGAACAGACTTGATATCAGAGTTGAGAAGAGACTTGGACCTAACATCCGATGCGTTCTTCTCCAAGATATCAAACCCAAGCTCTTTGGCAACAAGATGTGCTGCACTGGTTTTACCAATACCAGGAGCACCCAGGATCAATGCGGCCCTGAAGACCCCTGAACCATCAGCACCCGGCACTTTAAAGTCCTTCTTGGCATTATCAAACCACTTCGAGAGCCAGTTGCGCAACTTATTGACCTGTGACTTGTTTCCACAAAGCTGGTTGATGTCCGTAGGTGCATACTTGACGGTCCAGAGCTTCTCGCTATTTGGGATTTCCCGGGGCGGTTCAGGTGCAGCACGAGGAACAGAGCCTTCTGTTTTGATACTTTGCTTCTCGAGTTTCTGCTTCTTGCGTTGTTGTTCCTGGAGTTTCTGACGCTCTGCTTCGGCCTTTTTCTCAGCCTCTTCATCAGCACGGGCCTGGGCCAAGATCTCCTCCTCTTCCTCCTCTCTCTTTCTCTTGGCAGCTTGAGCATTGGCACTGTCTCCACCATCAGCAGGCATTCTGGTTAAAAGCTCAAGAAAGCCTGCTTCATTAATTGCTTTGATGCCAAAATCTTTGATTTTCTTGACCTTCGAAGGGCCTGCTTCGTCTCCAATCACCACCAATGAGGTCTTTTTCAGAATACTCTTGGTGACTTTGGCCCCGTACTGCTTGGCCACAGACTCAGCTGCGTCTCTATCGAGATTTGGCAACACTCCAGTGAAGACAATGGTGAGGCCTCCCAAACAGTTGGGCGCAGCCTCCGGAAGCTCCACATTCCCACTGGGAGGTGCAAGGCTCTGCTGCTTACTTTTAAGGGCGAAGTAGTTGAGTTTGCCGTCTGTTTCAGGTGCATCCGGGAGGTCTGCATTGGGGATGGTGGAGAGGATCTGATCTGCATGGACTCCACTTCCTCCAGTTTGAGAAGTAGCTGAGGGTCCCGAAGTTCCACTAGAGGATGCTTTTTTGGGTGTTGTTTTTGGCTTTGGCTTTGTTTTGACCACAGGTTCCGGCTCAAGCTCCACAATGTCTTCCTGTAAGTCTTCATCGACCATATCGTGATCATCACTGGGATTTTCGTCCATATCATCTATCTCCATCAAATCATCACCCTCTTCATCGGGATCTTCGGCACCAGGCTCGAAATCATCTTCGGAGTCCTCGAATTCGTCGTCCAAATCGATGTACTGGGCCTGCTGAGCGGCTTTTCTAGTAGATTGTCTCACACTTTCTGTTGATGGAGCATTTTGGTCCAGCAGAGGGGCTTTCTTGGGCAGTTTTCGTGGCAGAGCCTCCGTTTTTGGCTTGGAGAAGAACTTACTCTTGTTACCATCCGTTTTGCTAGCCTGTGTCGGTTTTTCAGGGGCATTGGTCTTTTTATTGGTCCCGCTTTTCTGTAAGGTTAGTATATACTGCTAGCAATAGTTAATGAGTTTCATGAACCACAGAAGATGGAATTATAAAAAAAAACTGAAAATGGGAAAATGGAAAGAAGCTTACAGGGCTCATAACACTATTGAACATACACTTTTTTGGTCACCGCCTGCAAAGAACAGCCGGATGTCGACCATAATGAGATGGAGTAACTGGGTAGATGGGGAGAGTGGAACGCGCGTTGTAAAGTGATTTAGAGGTAACTAAGAGAGCGCGCCGCGTTTACTGAGGCCCGTCGCAGCCAGAATTACTATAGACATCAATATCAATATCAATATCAATAGATCCATTGAACTAAAAACCACAGATGATAATTATACCATTGAGTATTGAGAAGCAAATAGATTTTTGATTATCATTGCCAAAATTAGTAGTAGACAGATTTAGTAGTAGACCCACTTAATAGAAGATATCACTTAGTAGACCCACTTAATAGAAGATATCACTCAGTAGACCAACTTAGTAATAGATATCACTTAGTAGTAGATATCACTTAGTAGTAGATATCACTTAGTAGTAGATATCACTTAGTAGTAGATACCACTTCCCAAGAATAATGGACATACCACTTTCCACGATTTTAGACCACTATTCATCATTGTAGCCAGCCATAACTTCAACATCATCATTTTCGACTGATTGCAGACTTTTAGCTTAGCTTTGTCATATTGCCAGATTGCAGAGTTAGCTTCTGTTTTTTTTTTTGAGTGGATCAACTTAACTTCTGTTCTTGCTCTCTTTGTCAAGGAAATCCGTCCATAGAGAAATAATACTCAGCCGTGCAGGTGGTTTCCCATCATCTCCAGCCTTGGCTCCACTGTTCACTAGTCCAGCCTCCATTTTTCGCTTTTCATCCCAATTGAGAAGTCCGGCTATCAATGAAAGCGTCTCGAACTTCTTGGTATCTCCTCTTGGGATCTGCACAAACTTGACTATCAAGTTGGACACCAATTCCTTGTCGACAGTGGAGTCTGTGTCGCCCAGGTTTTGTTTCAACATCGATAATGACTTGGTCAAGTGCTCATTGAGAATCACTGCTTCATGCCTCAACTTGCCTATTATCACCTGCTTGCTGTGGATCTCTTCTTGGAGCTGGGTGATCTTTTCGTTTTCCTCTGCCAACTTGGCCCTCTGCTCTTCTCCTTGCTGTACCTTTTCGAGCAATTGGCTATTCTCCTGCTGCAGCTGGGCCAACTGGTTTTGAGTGTTTTTGAGTTCCTGCTCAATCTCTTGGATTTTGCTTTGTAAGGAGTTCTTCTCCTCCTCGAACGTTCGTTTGTTGGTCTCAATCAAGCCAGTGAATCTCTCCTCTTCCTTCTCCTTGGCCACAAGCGACCCCCGCAACTCTTCTATCATGAGTAGCAAGTTTTTGTTTTCCATTCTGAGATCACTTTCTGCTATTTCAAGCTCGCTATAGTTGGCTTTGATCTCATTGATTTTTTTGCTGAGCTTGCTAACCTCATTTTCTAATGCGTACTTCTCGTCTTGTAAAGTCTCGTCCTTGGAGTTGAATTCTCGCCGTAACGTGCTCAATTGCTGACTTAGTCTTTCACACTCCGAGTTCAAGTCCCCAGTCCCGGTTTTTAGCTCTTTGATGGTATTTGCCAGCTTCTCAGCCTCACTTTCCAACTCAGCCACTCGGGTTTCGAGCTTTTCTTTTTGAACAAGAAGCTGGAGGTTCTCTTCCTCAGTTGCAACTTTTTCTTGCTCCAAAGCCTCTGCATTTTCCTTGAGTTGGGCCACTTCTTGTTGTGTTTCCTCCAACTCCTCTTGAGTCAATTTGTAGTTCCGAACCACGGTTTTCATGCTGGATATCTTGCTCAAGAAACCCTCCAATTGCCTCTTTGCATTGTCTCTTTCCTTCTCGGCCTCTTCTAACCTCGACTCTAATTCTGCATGGGGACTCACACCCACATCTTCCTGTATACTTTTGGCTTCTAGTTCCTTCTTGAGTTGTTGGATTTGGGACTTTAACATGTCCACCTCGTTTTGGCTCGGTCCAACAGAGGGAACAGGAGCCAAATCCTTAGAATCTAGAGTCCCAGCGGAATGCTCTGGTGTAAGTTTAACGTCTGGCTCATCCTGGGTACTTGAGTGGGAAACTTCAGGGTTAAGCTCAACAGAATCATCAGATCCATGTGACTTTGGTTCCAAGGGCTCTATTTCCTTAGATTCTAATTCCACAGACTCTGGTTCCTGGGCCAATTCCGAAGATTCCGGTTCCTGGACCAATTCCAGAGATTCTGGCTCTTGAAGTTCGTCAGCAGGTTGTTCGGCCGAGTTCTCATTAAACAAAGCAGGCTCCGCAGAAATGCCATTAAGGTCTTGCAGCTCATTTTGTTTTTCTGGTCTAACTTGGTCATGGGACACTGTTTCAGGGACCAATGACTCGGTAGTTTCCACAAGCTCGTTCTCGGATGTTCCGTTAATGGGCAAAACAAGAGTACTTTCAGAAACAGCATTTGATTTTAAATCATGGCTTAAATCGTCCTTTGGTTCTTCAGGTTCGAGCACTGGTGTAGCACTTCCATTGACAACAACATCAGCATCAAAGTGGGAAGGCTCAATGTCTGTATTTGGATGCTCTACCACAGGCACAGAGACTGGACCTTTGCTAGCCAATAATGGCTCTGAGAACATTTCAGTTGGGGTCTCAACAGCTCCATCCGCCGTGGACTCTATGGTTGGACCCGAAACTATGCCATTCAGATCCAGGCCATTGTTTTCAATATCTTGGTTTTGTGAATCCACGTGTATATGATTCTCTGTACTTGATAAGTCGTCAGTACCAAGTTTGGTGCCAGGTACAGTCTCAGGTACAGTCTGAGGATCAGTACCTGGAGTATCAAAGTCAGAAGGAAGTTCAGAAGAAAGTTCTGGATTCTCAGATTCTATATGTTCAGAGTCCTTTGATTCAGTTCCAGCCTCCTCGAGATTTTTAACCCTGAGATCTTCATCCTCGAGATCTTCTTCATGCTCTCCAGTCTTATACTCTTCAGTCTGCTTAGTGTGAGTAGTCTCAGGACCATTCTTCACACCACTCTTTGCCTCCAAATTTGTAGTCCCCAGTAAAACATTATCCCCAGTACCCCCCATAAGTTCATCCTCGTTCAGGCCCAGTACTGTTTGTGCAGCCAAAGTCGGGTCTGGTTGGGTGTTTTCAGCAGTAGCAGAGAGATCAACATCCCAGTTGGCATCATCGTCAATAGAGCCCAAATCGTTATCCCAGAAATCGTCAGCATCCTCGGTATCCATCCACGGGTCAACAGCCGCCGTGGTCATTCGTGTGTGTTTTGGTGGGGGAGATTGTATGAATGACACTTGTTGTGGACAGGCATAGAGCGACGCGAGCCTAGTCCATGCTATACATAGAAAAGTGGTGAGGTTCTGTATATGACGGCGTGGGCAGACGTGAGCACTTTCGAGGGTGAGGGTCCACTTGTAGTCTTTTAACTGGGGTCAGTTAAACTCCATTTTGGCACCAGAAGTATGGGAGTTTAAGTGGGTATTTGGACTCTCTGGATTATGTTTAGGGTATGTGCTTTTTTTTGGGCCTTTTTCAAGCCTCTATTTTGGATTTTGCATGGGGTTTTCGTATAAGTACCTTTGAGCGCACGTGACTCACCCATAAGTGTTTAAGAACCACCAGTTCCAGGCTCAAAAAAGTTAATTGACCAATCAAAGTGGGAATCAAGTGGATGGATTAAAATGTTTTTCTTCTTGTTTTTTCACTATTTTTGTTTTCAGCTTTTCTTTTTTTTTTTTTGATCAGTATATGAAGTTAGGTGGAGTATCTATACACACTTTCAGAACACCACCACCATGACCCCATGAATTACCGTTACAACTATGAAACAGCATGAAACCAGCATAAAACGTTTTTGAAATATTTATGAAACTACTATGAAACAATATTAAACTACTATGGAACTTGTGTGAAACTACTTAGTGACTAACACCTCATGGTAAGCACTAGTGAGAGCACTAGTGAGAGCACCACTAAAAAAACACTACACTACAGCATTAATGTACACTGAAGCACTTCCAAAAAAATATAATAAACTAGAGTTTGAAATTGAATTGTCTAAGGAATGAAACTAGAAGTATACTAGAGATAGAAAAAGAAAAGTAATCTGAACATAAATTTCTACACCAAAGCTAGTTATCGCACTCTACACACCACTACTCATTACCCACTACTCACTACTCACTACTCACTACTAAGTACAGCACTACTAATGCACCCACTCAATAGATAAATTGCACTCCAAAACAAAGCAAGTAATAGGACTTCTAAATTATGTGTCAATACACAAATAGACACAAAAAATATTTTTGACGAAATTTTGTAAGTACTTCTGACAGTACTTCTGATGATACTGAAGGAGTACTGAACCTACTTTCTATGAATGTAAGTGAACATAGTGAACATAGTGAAGATAGTGAAGATAATGAAGATAGTGAATGATGACAATGGAATACACTATTTGAACATTAAATGATAGACCAGTTTTAAATCCGTAATAATGTGTTTTCTGAAATCGACAGTATATCCTGGAAGAGACAATTGGGGCATTAGTGAAGTAGACTAGGCTTGTGAGCAATTGGTAATACCTAATAAATTGGTATACAATTTTCCAGGCTTAGCCAAGAAACTTGAGAGTGGCATTAGGATTTATCTAAAACGAGTTTATGACTATTTATATAATAATAATAATAATAATAATAATAATATTTCCATATAAGAACAATGAACTAAATTAAGGCTTCATTTCTTAGAAGTAGTGCGATGCCCATAAGTTATATAGTTTTCACAGATTAACATTTGAACAATACAATACAATACACTACAAAACCCTAAACACTACACTATAAAACCCTAAACAATAGTATACAAATTCTAAAACGCCTTTTGAACACTACCCTAAAATTAAGAGGTTTGAATTTTTAAAAATTGTATTGGTATAATTCCACAGCATAGTACTACTATTGAATGTAGGGTTATACACATTGATATATACCTAAAGACCTCTAAATAACACTAGGAAATAGCCTTCAAAAGAGACATCACTATGCACTAGCATTACACAGCATATTTTGGGATATATATATATATATATATATCATAACACGTGTCACAATTGAATACACGTATTACTCAATTCGTCACCATAACCTATTCTAATCAATGCCAATAAATAAGTATATCAAAAAACAACAGCAACAAAAAAAAAAAAATTACTACAATACAAAGTTCAATTTGTTCCTTTTATTAATGAAAGAATTCAGTTTATACACGCTGCATCCACCGGCATCCACCGGCAAGAACACAACAATTTATGTGGGTGGGTTCCTTAGATGTTGGATGGGTACAACATGATTCTGACAGAAGAACCAAAGGAGTTTGGTGGCAAGTTCTTCTTGAAGTTGGCTCTGACAACACCACTGTTACCGTGTGTTCTGCAGACCTTACCCCAGATGACTCTGATCTTGGAACCTCTGACTTCCTTTTGGGCTTTGTAAACGTAAGCGATTTTCTTACCCAAGTAGAATCTGGCGTCCTTGGTGTTTTGAACACCATCGATTTGAATCAAAGAGACGTTTGGGTTGGTAACGCTCTTAGAACGTTGGTAGGAAACGTGTTTACCCTTAACGTACACTGCAATGTTAGTATATATGATTATGGATTCCATGGGGACATAGCCTGTGACTGTGACTGGATTGGTGTTTCCTTTTTCTTGAAGAACATTCGAGAGCTCCATTTCTAGTGTTTATTCTTTTTTTTTTCATTTCTTATTCCTTGAGTTTTCTAGTGCTATGTGTCTAAAACTATAGACAATTCTGAACATATCCTTGGACATTCTCATAGTGAGTCAGTCAAGCACGAGTGGACGACCAAAGTAAATGATGAATAATTTTCAGGACTATGTCTTTCACGTATGTGACATGGATAATCTGGGCCTTGGTTATGTTGGATATACATACATCTTTGAGAGTCAGCCATTGTGTATCAGTTGTATGATTAGAAAGAAGATACCGTCACTAGAAAAAGTCAAATTTTTTCCACCAGTGCGTAAGAGAAAATTCTCGGTGGGCCTGCATAGGCCGCGGTGAGTCTTGCCAGAATAGCGGTTTGGGGAAGACTTTCGCAGACGCGAAACCCGTGCACCAAAAGCCCCGTCTCAATGAGCTTGCACGTGATACAAAAGAAGCCCTAGCCACGCGCACGTGAAAGCCCTAGGCCGCAACTCCATCCTATATATATATATATCTTTAAACTCATACAAGCCATACAACTCATACAACTCATACAAGCCATGCAACTCATACAACTCTCAAAACTCTTATAGTTCATACCTTGTTTTCTAACTTTTATTGATCATCGATACTATTTGTCAATGTTACGGAGTCTACAATATTCTTCCTCTATTGGTAAATCAATCCCTAGTATGTAGGTCCTGGTGTATCATTTAGTAACCCACTCATTTAGTTGTACTTTCGATCACGCACACGAAGTATCAATTGTAATAGTATCAATTCACCCAAGCATCAATTGATTTTCTTGAACAATCAAGACATGATATAATATAATCTGTGGTAAAAATTGAATCGCTGCCCATTATATTGTTATCTTGTCTCAAACCGTTATCTCAGACTCGTTGCTCCATTTCTTCGAATTGAATCTCCAGTGAAGAGCTTCAGATGAATCATGCTTGGATCCCTTGATTGTTCCCAGCGGACAGTCGCCAATACTCAAATTGGCTACATTGGCCAAGCTAATCATAGGGTCATCGCCAACGGTTTCCTTGCTCAAGTCGACCCGGTCAAACCAGCGCACCTGCCATGAAGCTCCCGAATCTTTCTCTTGCACGCGCAACTCTCTCTGGTCATTCTCGAGTTTGCTTTTCTCCTTGTGGATAGAATCGTAATCGCCCGACTTGATGGCGTGTGCAACCTTCTCCCAAGCCTTTCTGGACTCCAATCTATGTTGTTTTTCGAGTGGCTTGACTTCCAACTTCTCGGGCTTGGCCTGTGCTGCACTGTAGAAAAGACTGCTAGAACTGGAGCTGGGCGTGTGTGGGCCTCTGGCAATGTACGACTTATCCGACCATTGACCACTGATGGTGGCCAAGGCATTCTCCTTGTGGGCACTGGCCAATTTGTCGGGGAATATACGGGCCTTGAACGTGTTTTTCTTACCACTGAAGTATCCTCTGCCCGAGTACTCAATCACTGTTAGGTAGCCCGAGGAGCTTTGGATATAGGAGGTTCCCTCCAACTCCACGAAAGGAGAAGCGGTGATCAAACCTTCAATGTGCAATGGAGGAAGTGTAATCAAGTAAGTTTCACCTAAGTCCTTGTACTCCAAAATGGCGTGTCCATATTGCTTGACATTAATCAGAGTGGCACTAATGGTGGCCTTGATGCGGTTATAACCTTGCAAAGTGGTTTTGTTCTTCTCGTTCTGGATGGCGTAGGCCGTGACTGGAGGATGATGCGACACCTGTTCGCTCAACAAGACGGTTTCACCAAGCTTGGAATCCTTGGTCAGATCGGGCCACTTACCCACGAAAACCTCGCCCAAAAATGGATTCAATGGCTTTTTCTCCGAGCCCATGGACTCGTTTCTGGAGCAGTACTGCGACCTCAACGTGGAAATGAACCACTTGGTAACAGCAATGATTCTCTTGACGGCCAAGGCTTGTTTCTGGTCCTTGGAATCGCCTTCGTCACTAAGCAAATTGGGTGCCACCAAAAGATCTGGATGTTCGCCCCAGTATTGGGAGTACTCCACGAGTGATGTAGGCGACAAGATGAAGGGAGGCGCAGTCAACGACGACAAGTCACCATTGTAGGAGGCGATTGACTTAAGGAAGGAGGTCCACGATGCTGACAGGGCCATGATGGATTAAAAGACACGATGACGGCTGGTGAAGATGGCAGACTACGTGGCTGAGTTATACGAGCGAAAAACGAGACGGTTATTATGAAACTAACGTGTGGCTCTACGTACAGGAACTTGCGAGATCTGATAAGGTTCGGATCGGCCGGCCCAAACCATGATTTGAACTAGGGTTTCCACACTTTGTTTAGGATACACTTTGCTTACTATAAACTTTAAAGCGTATATATATACTTTTTTTTGGTTAGATAAAATTGATTTGTACTTTTTTAATTGCGTTGTTCAATTGCGTTATGTTCAATTGCGTTATGTTCAATTGTTGAGTATTTTGGCCAAGGCTGGGTGGTCTTGACTAGAATAATCTCGACTGCGAAAACTATGCATGTGTCCTGACTAATGCCATATATGACTCCAACACAAATAATCAATAGCAATAAGCAATTCCAATAAAATGCCAATTGGTCCTAGTGACAACCAATAAGTCAGAATGAAATTGTTACCCCACCCCCCTCATTTCTCTACAACTTAATGTAGATTTTGTAGTGGTCCAACACCTTGGCAAGCACTATCCATGACAAAGAGTATACCACAAGAATGGCATAAGCTGTAGCATTGGTCACCTCCAAGGTATTGATAGTCATGTTGATCAATCCCGTCAAAAGATTAGCAACCAAAAAGATGGCCAAGCCGTTTTTGTTCACTGAGTCAAGTATACTAGATCTCAATGGCCCAACGTACTTCTCAATCAAGTTGTAGCCCAAGAGAAACACAGAGTTATAGCTAACCACCCATAATATGTAGGAGAGATTGGCCAAGCGTCTTGAAATATTGCCCAAGTACACCGAGTCGATTGATAACTTGAATAGAGCCATTGAAACAATACTGAAGACAATAAGACCTTGAGTGGCGGAAACTGTCAAGTATTTATATGCCCTTGATTTGGAAAAAAAACCCACACCCAAAATGTTATTTGGCTTGGGTTTGGATGTAAGGAGGAACGGACCAAAAGATTGGCCAAATATAAAGATACTGGAGTATCCAAGGAACGAGAAAAGACCCTCTTTGTTCATTGTCCAAAGATTATTTTTGCGGTTCAGTTCATCGAGAATAAAGCCACTGAGCCCGTTGAAACTCAATTGGTACTCGTAAATTGCCCCTATAAGCAATGCAACAACAAAACGAGGCATCACAGAGAAGATGGGGTCAACCACACCAAGAAAGATGGGAAGAAGACCTAATGTCATGAAGAAGTTCCAGTGCACACCATACTCCGTCACGTGTTCCTGGTACTCAAGAGACTTGACACTCACCAAGCGAATGAGACCAAGAGCAAGCACAGGAAGTGCTTTGATAGTACTAGAACCAATGAGAGACCAGTAGCCCTGCTTGGACTGAGCAGGGGCCAACTTCTTCTTAATCACGGAACGAGAGTTGGCCAAACCCATGGAAAAAACAAACAGCCCGACCCCCAAGTCCATCAAAGAAGTGCCCCAGGTCTCCACCTTGGCAAATCTGCGGGGAAAGATATGGAAGTCCACAGCAAGAATGGCAATGTTCGTGATAATGATCATCTGAGAACGATAAGCAGTAATATAGGACACGGTAGGCAAGTCCACAGTAGGTACCTTCAGTTGTTTTGGTTTGTTGGCCTCAACGGTTACCATAATACATAAGAACGTCAATAGAGCCACGCCTAGGTAGGTATATAGGGTTTTCAAGTCATTGCTCAAGATGGTAGTGGACTGGAGAAGGAGAAGTGCATCGAAGTAGTATTCGAGGATGAACAGTAAGGGAAACGTGGCCAAAACTGGCACACGGTGAACAATGTGGTTGGCATATAACGAGTGAGCTAGAAAGCCTCCAAGAGAGATGGCAGTGACCTTATATATTTCCTGGATCAGCCCACCAGTCAAACCTGATACAAACTGCTCCTTAAGGTGTTTCAACGACATCACGAAGATCTGATGAATTTAGGTGTGGTCCAAGGTGTGGAGTATATACAGTGAGACTGAGATTAATAGTGAGACTGGTAGTGGATTTAGACTGAGACTGGTGTTGGGTGCGAAAACGTCCGTCACTCAATCGTATACTAGCTACTATAGATGGGCCCCACATACAGTGTACTAAGCTTTATAATAAAAATTAATAAATAATAATACTATACTATTCTATACTGGATATAAACATAATAAGAGCTATATGCAGAATAAATAGGTACTTGTTTTTTTTTTCTTTTTTTTTTTAATAGAGACTGGTTCAAAAGTTCTGTTCCGATATCTGAATATCTCTCTATCTTGCCAACCAGACAAATTGGCTCAATGTTGAGGCAACTCGCGTCATGTCTCCAGTCGTCGTATACACTTATACTCCTTTTAAAACATCCTTTTTTAATTCCATAGAAAGTCAATATATCGGATACATATCCCCTTCCCCCCCACCAAACATATAAAAATAAACAATATCCCCAAACCCTTTCCCTCCGTCTACCTCCCCCTTCTTTTTTTTTGCCTCTTCCAGAAATACTCCCAGCCTAGTAATTTTGCTGCGCAGTCACGTGCGGGCCTCACACGATGCCTTTATTCTCGGCTCACTAACTCTGCCCCATCCTCAAGTCCCACTTATGGAGAACCCGCCGGATCCGTCTGGCCCCGGACTTTCATTAGACCATCTAGAGTCCCTGCTGCCACGTACCCCACCACACTCGCCCCAGAAATTTCAATCGCTACACCTGCAAAACTCTTCCACGCTGCCTGATACCGAACCCCATACTCCGGAATCAATCCCACGCAGCGACGATAGCCTTATTTCCAACACAACCCACTTGCTAACATCCATTAGCCCTTCGAGCTCGCCAGCTTCAGATTCTGGCGATGATCTCCGCTTGCAAGCTCCGCCTCGTATTGAGTTATCGCCCAGTTTCATTGAGCCGGAGCGCCACTCCCCGCATTCGCAAGCCGTCTACTCCAGTGCTCTGGAATCCGAATCCCAATTAGGTTATAAACTTAAAGGATTAAAAAAGAAAAATGCTCTGAACTCTGCTCTGAGTTCACCTAAGGCGAAAAGGACCCTACGCCGTAGATCCAGAACCTCCGACGCTCACTCGGAAAAGTCTCACCGTTCAGATCTCCATCTTGGTGGAGGTTATACGCTGACACCCGTCACCGGAAAGATCTTCCGCAATATGCTTATTCTTGAAGCCAGTCTACGGCAGCAGGTCATTCAGCAGAGAACCATGAGACGCAAATACCTTACATTTCTCGCGGCCTTGTGCTCGTTTATTGCATCAATTTCCTATCATTTGTACTTCAATTCAGACCCAGGGCCAACTCGAGTGTTTCTTCAACTCATTCTTTTGATGCTCTGCGTCACCCTTTTCTTATACCATCTCTCGGGAGAGTACCAGAAGACCATCGTGCTACCCCGGAAGTTTCTTTCGTCTACGAACAAAGGATTGAGGCAATTGAATGTTCGTTTGGTGAAGATTAAGTCATCTTTCACCGATACAACGGCGGATTTGATCCGTGAGGTGGGACTTTTCCTATGCGTTATGGCACTTAAGTTCTTTCACAATGCATTCCCCTCCATAATACGAAACCCATCTTCTAGACTTGAAGTGTGGCTTGTTTCGGGACAGCTGCGGTGCCAACCACGCTTAGGGCTTAATGATGTCAAGTTGGTTTTGGTTCCAAGAAGCTTCAATACCGATATTCGCGAGGGATGGGAGCTTTACCGGAACGAATTCTGGATCAACGAGGGTATTCGCCGTAGGAATGGCCTCCTTGATTTTATGACCGACAAAACACAGAAAAAAGACAAGAAAGAACGTCGCAAACGGAAACCTTCAGCCCCATTACTTCCCCATTTGAGCGAACACAACCTAGAAAAGCTAAAAACACTCAGTCCTGAGCCCTCGAACGCATCATGAGCAGAAAAGCAAGGCCATATTAATAATACCATTCAAAGACCGTTCTCTCAAATAATAATTGGTAATAGAGAAGGTATATAAGGTTAAACCCGTATATTACTTTGTAAAAAAAATATAAAACCCGTACACCCCAACATTTTAATATAACATTTAAATATGACATTTAATATAAAAATTAATAATTATATAAACATCCGTACACCACAACACCTTATTTTCTCTACATTTCTAAGCACTCACTAATCAACTATCATCCCACCATGATAAGACTAAATCCTGTTATACACCCAGACACTAAAAATAAGCGTCTCAAGTTCGAGCCGTTCCTACGCAAAGAATATAGTTTTGGTCTTGATCCTGACAGACCCGTGTGCCAATACTACAAGCCAAGTCAGCCAAACTCATGTCCTAACGGCCCTTTCTGCCCCAACAAGCACGTGGCAGCCATGTTCAACAACAAAATCGTGTGTAAGCATTGGCTTCGAGGTTTGTGTAAGAAAAATGACCATTGTGAGTTTCTCCATGAGTATAACTTACGTCGAATGCCCGAGTGCTTGTTCTACTCCAAGAACGGCTACTGTACCCAGAAACCAGAGTGCTTATATCTACATATTGACCCACAGCAGAAGATCCCAGAGTGCCAGCAGTATGAAATGGGATTCTGCCCCCAAGGACCTGCGTGCCATAATAGACATATCCGGAAGATCATGTGTCCTATGTACTTGACCGGATTCTGCCCCAAGGGTTTTGAATGTGACTATAGTCATCCTAAGTTCGATAAGTTACCGGCCAAGTTGCGGGTGGAGAATAAGAGACCTATAATAGGAGAGACCAGGGAGATCGAGAAAATCTCGTATGACCAGCCAATCACCGAAGTCAAGCGATAGCCAATTAGTTTGCCAGTGAGTGCAACTACAGGATGGCTAGTTTTATATATAGTGTATAGTATTAAGTATAGCATGAAGAATCCACAACTGTAGATATAGGGATCAGACTCTAAAGCGACGGATCTGTTTCCTCTCCAAAGGAGTCAATACCCAATTAATACCCGTTTCGTCATCCAAATCCACACCTTCTTTAGAACTAGTTTCAAAATTGTTCATTTCATACTCTTCTTCATCCATTCCAACTAAGAGAACCAATTGTGTCACCCGAATGAATTTTTCTCTAAGTTCATAGTCATCCTCGCAAATCTCGTTGATGATGAACGAGAGATCCTTGTCGAGTTTCAAGGCGCCCAACTCGTTGATTTTGAATTTCTTCGAAACTGACATTAATCTTTTCTCAATCATGCTAGCAATATTCACCACAACTAGTCGAAGTAGTTTATCGTAGCAAAGTTGCTTGTGAAGGGTTTGTTTGTAGGGCTTCATCAATGCATCCCACGTTTGCTTGAACTTCAGGATGGTGGTGAGGTCATTGAGTGCACTCGAGGAGGTCACCATATAGTTGTCTTCCGTGGCTTCAGGGAAACACTCGGATATCAAAGAAGCCAATTTGTTTTTGATGGCTTGGTTGAAGAAAAGAAGCAAAGACTGTTTGATCAAGGAACTTGTGCATTCTGTGAAAGGGTTCAACAACTCATTGTTCAAGATATTGGTGATTTTCTCACCATCAAAGCCAAATGGGAAAGTCTGCTCCAAATAATTTTTCAGCAAGAACTTGTGGATGATCTTAGAGAAGAACTCTTGCCCACACGCAACTGTGTTAAGGTAAACAATGAAGTTTGCAAGTTTCAAGTTGCTCTCTGTGGATGGGTTGCTTGCAGCAGAAACAATTGCGGATCCTGTTCCAACCACGTTTCCAAGCGCACTTGATGCTCCCTTGAAAAACCCTCCCATTGTTTCTGGTACTGGTGTACCTGATCTAGATACCTGAGGAGTAATGTTGGCACTCATGATGTTCTGGGAATATATAAGGGCTAGGTTGACATTATAGCGGGGCAGATTTTCCGATAACTTTTTTTGTAGGAATCCACCCATCAACTCCTTTTGTAGGACTTGGAAAGTGGATGTCGCAAACTTCTTGACTATTGATGGTTGAGACAGGTCCAAGATACTTCTGAGGGTAGTATTGAACACCAAGGTGATATCCTCAATGACTGACGAGATGGGAGGTTGTTCTGGTGAGATTGAAGACTTTGTTGAAATGAGATAAGTCTCTAGAGCAGGCACTTCTTCAATAGTGAGGGACTTTTCGAGCGAACGACGGAAATAGAAGGAAAAAAGCTTTTCAAAAGCTGGAAGGTATTTGGCCAGGATTTTCTTGTTGAAGTTGGAGTTAAGAAGCACTTCAGGCTGGCTGACGTGGTCTTTTTTCGACTGTGGGTCTTTCGACTCCTGGTTTTTTGGCTGCGGGAAGTACTTCAACGTCACGAACTTGCAATACAACGCCCAATGATGGAGGATTGCAGAGAATTCATTCATTAAGTCACCAATCTCCACAATAGAAACTAGGTCATCATCAAGAACTCCCTCTTGTTCGTTATCATATAATACTTGATGAAGAGCCTCGAATTTGTGGAGCTCTATATCTTTCAAAACCTTATCCACGCGGTTAAGGTCGTAGAAGCTGTCTGCAATAGTTCCAATTTGGATGTCGATTTCTCTCTGTATTTTGTTGACAACGTATATGATCAGATTAGGAAATGAGTCATTGTAGTATTTGAGAATCAATGGAGTATGTTGAGACAACATCATGGAAACACTTTCAAAGAGTTTGGAAGCAACATTAGCGTAGATGCCACGGTTGGGATCTTTATCCGAGTTACTGTTATTTGCAATACTCTTTGCTGCAGACGCAATCAAGCTTCTTGCAGTATCAGTAATAATGGAGCAGATGAATTTTGAGTAGCAAGTCAAACCGACTTCGGCCTCTCCAATCAAAGGAAAAAGCTGGAAATACGAAGTGATTTCCTTGACGTCTCTGCGTTTGGCAGCATCTGTGAATAAGTCTGTAAAAGTTGTTTTGAGCAAAGAGGTCCATTTCTCGATAGACTCATTTGGAAGATCGGGGATTTCAGCCGATGGAATCACTGCAGATGCAAATTTGCCCTCCACCAAATTACGGTCGAGTTTATGGTTGATGGTGTAAATACACTGAGCCGCTTGGGGCCAGTTCTTCTTTGCTATGGAGTATTCGATCTCATTGATGTTACTCTTCAAAGTCTGGATATCAGATACAAATCGCAAAGTAAGGTCGACGTTGCCGATTTCCTGGTCCAAAGATTTGATCTTGGATGTTAAAGAGTTCCCTAGATCAGTGGCCGAAGTGAATACTCGGCTCAAATCAGTGGAGTTTTCAATGGCACTGGAAAGCCTGGCTCGCGATAAATCCACGGATGAGAGTTCGTTGGAATGTTTCTTGGACCCGATCTCAGCGAATTGCTTCATTTGCTTGTCAATGCTATTATTTTCCAAATCGATCTTGGTGACTAGTGCTTTCAAGTCACTGATGCTGGAAGCAGATTCGAACTGGGCCAGTAACTCATCATAGTGAGCATTAAAGAGAGTACTGGAGAGACTATCATCGAAAAGAGTGGTGACAGATGCTCCGTGCTTTGTCCGTTCCGCCATGCTGTGGTGGTTGAAGCTGGTGAGGTGTATGGAAGAGAAGGTTGGGCTCCGGCTTACACCCGTGCACCACACCAAAATAAACCCCAACCAATTTTCTTTTCTTTTCTTTTTGTCTTTTTTTTAAAAATTTTTTTTTAATTTCAAATTGAATTTATGGTCTCAAAGGTATTGTTCTCTTTTTATGGTGTCTCTATCTGTAGATGCTGATTTTACTGTGTACTTTGTTTAAGTGCATTCCTCATGGATGTGGCCTCTACATAAGATATTATAAATGCGTACACTACTACTATATAAGACACTTCTTATCTGATACGGAAGAATAAAAAATGTGCACTAGTAAAAATGAATTATTGAAAAGGAATTAGAAGTTGATTAATTTTTTATTTCTTCAACAAGAAAATATGTTATTCAAGAAATTGCCAATTCTGAGTATAATGGTACCATCTTCTTGCTGTACTGATCAATGTAAGCATCATTGGTAGCACATGTCTTCTAGAAATAGATCTACAAACAACTTTTGGTACTTCCAACTAAAAGGAGTTAATTCTGGAACATAGTACCACTTGAACTAAGTCTATTTATACATATATATATATATATATATCATTATTCTACGTTCAAAACTACACTGGTAGTACTACGTTCTACGTTCCACTACTACGCACTAATACTATACGCTGTACATGCGGTTATACACTGTACATGCTGCTATACGTTGTACAGTGCCATTCACAGTACACAATACGTGGTGAACTAAAAAGAAGACCCTAACAATTAATTGCTTGAATACTTCTGTTCTGACTGATTCTTAGTATTTCCTGTTTTGGAAAACTGAACATCTTTCAGCATACTGGGTTAGAATTATGTATTGTAGTAGATAAGCCTCTTGGATTCTTCAAAGAGAGGAATCTTCAACGAATACAAGTTTAGGTGATTTAAGTTCTAACAAGAACCTACCAGTAGTGGTATAGACTATTTACTCATTTCACTCACTTTGTTCACTCACTCAAATCTACGTTCACACACACTCACACTACTTCCACACACTTTGCACACCATACCAATTACTGTAGTATTACTATCTACAACAAAGCCATACCTAATTCCAACCCTGAAATATTTGGACCACTTTTATGTATTCTCTAAAAATGCATTTGAGCAATTATCAAAAAAAAAAAAAAAAAAAAAAAAAAAAAAAAAAAAAAAAAAAAAAAAAAAAAAAAAAAAAAAAAAAAAAAAAAAAAAAAAAAAAAAAAAAAAAAAAAAAAAAAAAAAAAAAAAAAAAAAAAAAAAAAAAAAAAAAAAAAAAAAAAAAAAAAAAAAAAAAAAAAAAAAAAAAAAAAAAAAAAAAAAAAAAAAAAAAAAAAAAAAAAAAAAAAAAAAAAAAAAAAAAAAAAAAAAAAAAAAAAAAAAAAAAAAAAAAAAAAAAAAAAAAAAAAAAAAAAAAAAAAAAAAAAAAAAAAAAAAAAAAAAAAAAAAAAAAAAAAAAAAAAAAAAAAAAAAAAAAAAAAAAAAAAAAAAAAAAAAAAAAAAAAAAAAAAAAAAAAAAAAAAAAAAAAAAAAAAAAAAAAAAAAAAAAAAAAAAAAAAAAAAAAAAAAAAAAAAAAAAAAAAAAAAAAAAAAAAAAAAAAAAAAAAAAAAAAAAAAAAAAAAAAAAAAAAAAAAAAAAAAAAAAAAAAAAAAAAAAAAAAAAAAAAAAAAAAAAAAAAAAAAAAAAAAAAAAAAAAAAAAAAAAAAAAAAAAAAAAAAAAAAAAAGAAAAAATAAAAAATAAAAAATAAAAAATAAAAAAGACAACAACATCAACAACAAGAGAAAACAAAAATGCATAGACATTATTGTAATCATCAAATGTGTGGAATGTTCCCGTGTGTAGTGTAGTGTAGTGTGTAGTTAGTGTGAAGTGAAGAGTGAGTAAGTAGTAAGTTAAGTAGTGAGTAATGTATGGCGTGTTCGCAAAGGGTCTAGCATCTCACTGCTCATTAATAAATCAAATCTTCTCCGGCAACAATAGCCTAAACAATCTCCACATATACATGCACATATACATATATATGTATATATATATTTACTCATAGTAGGAACTTCTCCTATTAGTAATATAAAAATTCTAACATTGTTTTTTTTTTTCAATGTTCTTTATTGGACTATATATCTCTATGTTAGATCCGCCATAGGCAGGGCCCTGCCTATGAAGGTATTATGAAGCCTCTCAGTCCGATTGTTACAAAGGTGATACGGCGTTTGGCCATCTATGCACGAAGTACTCCGATGGCTTCTATCGAACATTCCAGAATAATGCTTCCTATTGTTCTGGTGGAGAGTTTTTCGGTCACACGTTTCTCTCAAAGTTATAAAAGCCACTCCGGTTTCTCTCTTGAGGAACCATCAACGAATATAAGAAGCTAGGCATAAATGTATTAAAAGAACATAACACTCTAAGCTTGAGTAATAAAACAGGTCTTGGGTGTTCAAGCACTGGATCATAAGGCCCTTTTTTTTTAATATGTATGTTCATTTGACAGTTGACCATTTTGCTTGGCTTGGCGTTTTACATGGCCGGCCGGTTTAGGCGATATGCATGACGGTAGTCCTATACTCAGTTGAGCGGATCTCTTGTCTAATCATACTTAGTGTCGTTTAGCTTGTCGCGGATGTTTATACGACCTTGTCTATGCGACGCACCACCAACTAATTCCTACAAGAATAAACGAGCATGCACTACGTACCACTCACTACCACTACATAAATTCTGCAAGAGAGGTGCTCAACCACCTCAACGCCATTTTCCCTCCATATAAATTTTTGTTTCGGTTTTTCTCTTAATCTTTTTTTTTCTCTCCTTCTTTTTTTTCTCTGTTTTCATGTATATCCAAAATCCTTCTATGATTTTTTTGAATTCATAAATTCATAACTTTGAATTCATAATTTCTTAGATTCAGGATTTTTTTTGATGTCGGACCCCTCCATTATTTTTTTTATTCTTCAATGGTACCTTGGTGATTCTTCAGGGTAGACCCGGAGTTATTATAGCGTCGTTCCGATGCATCGCGCTTATCAAAGAATCGGTATGCGATGTATAAAGATGCTCAATTCCCTCTACAAATCTTCACTCCACATAATATGGTTTCCGAAAAAGATCTCGTGCGTGGCACGGAGTTCATGGAAAAGTGTCTTCTCTACAATGAGAAAAATGGACTTTACAAATCCATCAACATCTGCGTCAAACTCAACCATAGCATTTCTGAAAGCCTTGCGTCTCATGCTCTTCGCAAGCTCATTTTGCAATACCCATTGCTTTTCTCCACCATCCAGGGTGAGGAACCTAACATCAAGTATGAGCCGCTCCAGCACGTGCTTTTGGAAGATGTGTTCTCAATTAATACGGGGGCTTCCACTCACCTCTCCACCTCAAGCTCTTTCAGAGACCACTACTCTACCAAGAAACCATTGTGGAGAGTGGTCTTCCATACTCAGTCAAATATGCTCTCGTTCATCTGCTCCCACGCATTTACCGATGGTGGATCTGTGGTGGCATACTTGAAAGACCTTGTAGAGAATTTCAACCATGTTGAAGCCTCTTCCACGGTGCACGAGCTCTTCAATCTCCAGAAAGACTTGCCCACTCTCAAAAGAGGCATTCCACCTGGCTATTTAACCTTCATTGACTTCCAGCCTTCTTATGTCAATAGCATCACATCTTTCATGGTGAGATTCTTTGCATCCAGATGGGCGGGTTTCGTGCCAAATGTCATCGATAAACAGAGACACAACCTGGGCTTCGAAGGCCTCCCGGTGATTCCCTTTGATAACAAAACCTTCTTTGAGAGTGAACATGTCATCAATGAAGATTCTCCGTTGAACAAGTCCAAGGCCTTTATCATGAACTTACCATCAGACACTTTGACGGATATTATCGCCTCGTGCAGAGCCCATAATGTCAAGTTTCTTACCACGTTCGTCATCGCTTATATAGCGACCATCCACCAAATGTACCCTGGTCTTTACTCCGAGAAGTATTTGAAGATCGGGTTTGCGGGCAGTTTCCGGAACACTCGTGATGATATGAAGAAGCACTCGAGCTACCGCAGCAATCCCGAAGAGTCCATGGACGATGTGTTTGAGGATGGCTTCTATACCTTTGGAGCGTTTTATAACTTGGAGCCATTTTCTTCGTTCAATTGGGACTTGGTGGAAAAGTACAACAACAGAATCCACAAGCAGGTCAACAGCCAAGAGTGGGTGGTTGAATACTACATGGCAAGCAATTCCTTGACTGCAGAGAACTTTATGCTGCCAATGTACAACAAGAAGAAAGACGACACCTTTTTGGTGAGCACTAACCTTGGACATATCGACTTTATAGACTATGGACCCGACTCCAACAAGTACCAGATCGAAGACATTCTCTTTCCACCCTCTGCAGGTGCCCTCATGGGAACACATTCCACCACCTTATGTTCCAGCAAAAAGGGTGGCCTTAACATCGGCTTGGTCGACTCTGATAACAACATCAAGGACTGGCTGCTTTTCAAGGACAAATTAGCTGAGAATTTGAAAAATTTAACTAAGGGTTGAACCATCACGTGTGGTTTCATGCTAATGCACCCATGGGGTCATAGAATGGCAACACCTCATACTTCTTTCCCTTCCACAACTCATAAACACTCTTATCCACATATTGCTTGCTAGTAACAATCTGGAATACATATTCATCGAACCAGGAGTCAGACATGACAAAGTAGCCTTTATCACCAACATCATCACCCCAGGAGTTTTCGATCTTCCACCGAACAGGAATGTTAGTTTTAGGGTCAAGGTGCACTCCTGTTATCACCATAGCATGGGTCATACTGGATGATCCTGTTTGCAACCTTTCCAGTTTAGACAAACCCAACCCAGTGTTGAAGGTTAGCTCGTAATCGTATGCTTTGGTGTCCAATACCCCTGTGGAGTTATTGTTGTACTTTCCAACATCTGACCCAAAGAATATGGGCTCGTTATTCTTCAACATGGAAATTGCAGCCTTCTTGATTGCTTGGATATCCAAGTTCAAGTACTCAATTGGCTTTCCGCCCACAACATTGTTCAACTTATCCACAGTGAACAACTGATTGTAGTGATTTCTTGGATCATTAATTAAGGAGAATTTGTTTGAAACATTGTAATGGGCATGGGTCTTGTAGAAGTCAATTGGAGATGTTTCATAAGACACATACTTCCCTGTCTTATCTTTGAATTCCCACACAAAAGAATCAGAGGGCTTTGGAGGTGTTCCAAGGGCTAACGCGATTATACTGTATATCTCTTTGTTCATGGCAGCCTTTGCACCTGAGAGAGCAGATTTAGAGGCGTTTTTCTTGACCAAGGCTCTTAAGACAAGTGCATACTCCCTGAGTTTATTCAGTAAAATGTAGTTCAACGTTGAAGTTTGAGTAGCTTGCAAATTATCGGGAAACACTTCGTTGGGCACAATTCCGTATTTCTCGATGACATTCACAATCATATCCCACTGGCCACCGTCGCTGACAGAGCCCGAAAACAAAAATTGTAATAATCTAGAGTCCAAGTCAAGATCAGCGGTCTGTAAAACATTCTCCAAGAAAAAGTTGGCCTTCTCCAACTTATCATAGAAAAACAAGTAGCTCTGCGATAATTGGAAGTTATTGGGCAGCAAGTTGTAGTATTTAATAATGTGAGACCTCAAGACATTGCAAGTAGCAAAAATCCAGCATCTGCCCGAAGATTTCTGGTTATTCAAGTTGGAGGGTGAGCCAACGATATCCACCTCCACATTAAACAAGTAGCGGTCGTTCAAGGAAAGTTCTGGACTAGTACTGGCAATAATATTATTGATGGCATTTTTGGCCAAAGCCCCTTGTACCAATTGGTTTTTTTTATCTTTTGCAAACTCTGTTTCCCAAGACAGTAAGTTATCAAGACTAAGGGTTTTAGAGGTATCAGTTCCGTCTGACTTTAAGTTGAGTTTGTCCAATAAATCCTGAACGAGCTCTGCATCGGCGTCATTGGCACCATAAACATGAAGGCCTTGTTTTTCGTTAAGGAAGTCGTTACTCATAGTTGAGCTTCTAGACCTGGAAGTATCTTTAGAAGGAGAAGCGCCCATTATATGATAACGAAATGTAATAGAGGTTAGTTGAGTGGTTGACTGGAATTCTCAAAGTGACCCCCAAGCTTTGGAATTATAATAAAGACCAAAAGAAGTGTTCTAAATGTTTAAAAAAAAGATCATAAGAAAGGGACGGGATCCCTCCTATTTATATATTCCTGGGTAACCACCAGGGTCTCCGTATCGCAGCATGTAGCGTGCAGGCACTGATAAGGAGTGTGGAACACCCCGCGCGCTCCACCTCCGCCACACCATTCCCTTTCTTACCCCCCCGCAGTTTTGAAGACCATTCGTAGTATAAGACACATACAATGTATATTTGTTCAGGATATTTTGACTCGAGTAGGTGTTCCAGTTTGGAATGCAGAAATCTTGTCAAATGTAAATTATTTAAATAGAAAAGTTTTTTTTTCTTTTACAAGGAGGGTCAATGGGTCAATATATGGGAGTGTCAAGTCAATTGATAATGAGACGATTTATGGGGGGTAAATAATTTTGGTGGTGTCTGAAATTATAGGGTTGGATTGAAGTAGTGCAAATTTCTCAAGTAAATTTGCACCTAAAATTTTTAGTCTCTTTCTTGTTTCTCATTCTGCTCACTTTGGGGGAATCTCACCTTGGCAATCTCAATTTAGGAAATCTCAATGTTAAAGAAACGTGGAAATCATAGGTTAATTCGAGGATAAGTCGAGGACAAGTTGAGAACAAGTCGAGAACAAGTCGAGAACAAGTTGAGAACAAGTTGAAATTAAGTCGAGGATAATGGGAAGTCACATTGTATTGAATCAATTCTCCTTTTTAGGTATATGAACTTCGAGGAGGTTTAATTAAATACGCTGCAATCAGTGTAGAGTGCTTCCTAGGAGTACTTCTCATAGCTATGGTTCTAGCTCTGGGATTACTACCTACGTTGAGTCTCTTTCGAGCCCATATTCTTTATATATGCATTCATTTGTAGCGGGCTAATTCATACTCTATAATCCGAGTCAATCATTTAAGGTTCTGGAACTTTTTCTTGTCCTTCTTGAACTGTTCAGATCTCTTGGTGATTCTAGGTTTCTTGACCCTACCCTTGGCACTCTTCAAGCCCTTGACTCCAGCAATCTTTTGGCCCTTACTGGCTCTGATACCTTCGGCAACATACCCACCAGCAGTGCTTTTATCAGCATTACCCAAGAGTTTCTTAGCACGGCCAATCTTGGTTTTTTGGTCGTCGGTCAAAGCCTTGGCCTTGACGTTTCTTGGCTTCTTTTGGTTATCAAAGTGATTAGGAGAGAGAGTCGATGGCTTGGCCGTGGACTTGGCTCTGGTAATACGAAGGTTTCTCGTCTTCTTGGGATCTTCGGAATTGGGCATGGGCTTATCGTTTAGAAGCAATGCCTTGTTCACCGATAGCGTATCCTTGAACTGAACCAAGGCAAAACCTTTGCCAAAGTTGGTCTTAGAATCACGCACCACTCTCACAGCCTCCACATCGTCATCCACGTTATCGTTGAAATACCTCCACAATCGTTCTTCTTTCTCCTCAAAATCCAAGTTACCCACAAAGATCGTACGCTTGTTGTCTCTCGGGCTTGGGTGTGCCACATGATCCACCCGGATGTGGTTATGAGCAAACACTGTTCCATTCAAACGACTCACACACTTTAAAGAGGGTTCCTTTTCTGCAAACACAACATACGCATTCACCGTATCTCTAATATCATGGAAGTTCTTTTGGATATAGGCTGCTTTCCGGGGCAAAGCATCTTTGAAAGAGATGGACCGGAACCGGATCGACTCCACTTTACCGTGGTTTTTGAATATCTTCTTGAAGTCCTTGTACACAGGTTTGGATGAGATCACCTGAGTCGACACATTTCCTACAAACACTGTTCTTTCTGCTTTTCTTAGTTCTTCTTCCTTGAGATCAATGGACTTGGCTGCCTTGGATGTAGACTTTTGTTTCTTGTCTGTCTCTTTTGCCTTGTCGGTTTCTTGTGCAGTGTTTACCTCTTCAGATGCTTTTGGCTTCTCAGTTTCGGCTTCTCCAGAGACTCCCGAGTCCTCATTTTCTGCTTCTTTGTCTAAGACTTTGGAAAAATACTGGGCCTCCAAATCAGGATGGTCATCCACATTCTTCTTATTTTTCTTCCGCTTGGGTGCTTCTGGTACATGCTCTTCGTCTGGACTCTCAGTGGACTCAGTTGGCTCAGTTGGCTCAGTTGAGTCAGTTGGCTCGAGGTCTGGTAGTTTTATATCAGTTCTGGCCTTGATGGGTCTGGACACTGGTCCTGCACCTTTCTTCAAGAGTTGGTCCACATCTTTGTCGACTTTGGCGCCGCTGAAAAGGGAACTGAATGCAGACATCGGAGAGGTATAGATGTATTGTATTGTATTCTATTGTATTCCTATTCTTAATCCTATTATATGAAACTAGTCTTTATCCAGGCATCTCATCTCAGGTTTTTTTCCCCGAACCGCGCGTCCAAGGATGCACGGGTGCAAGTGTATATACCTCTACTCTCTGCTCCTCCCCCGCCCCAAAGTTTCCAGCAGCCAGCGTAAGATAAAAAGACATACACAGATTAAGAAAATGAAACGCTTCCTACATACATGAATACTACATGAATAGATGAATACATGAATACATGAATACCCGAAAATAATAACCCAACTTCATTTCCGCACCTCAACTCTCCTTGGAAGTCTATTACCCAAAGCTTGTTATTGATACGGCTGGTAAGTGTGTGTAGTAGCACTCGTGGTCGGGTGCGCAGTCACGAGCCGAGCGTAAGGTAAAAGAGTGGTGAGTCTAAGATGAAGCTGGCGGTGCACGGGTGTGCGGGACCCTCACCGGTGATATGCTTTCCCACAATCTTCGCTCATTTCTTTAAACACCAATTCTTGGCCCCATTCCTAATTTCCAAACGGTTAGCACCCCATAGCTTTGCCATTTAGCCTGCGCTGAACTGCTCTCTCTTTCTTAGCATACGCACGCTCTTCCATTTCCGAACTGCTCTCTATCGGCACAAACAGTCATTTAATCATTACTTCCGCTCTCTCCACCCAGAGTCCTCTTTTGTTGGTACTTCTGCCTTCTTTGAACCTGGTTTCGGTTGATTTACTCCTTCCGATATTCTTGTTCATTGGGGAACTTCTTTCGGTTACCAAAGCCTTGGAAAATCATTAAAACAAAACGCCTCCATTGCTGCATTTTCCGCGTGCCGTTTACTACACTCTCATCAGCAACGGATCTCTGGAATCCACGGCCTTGCCGAGTAATCTACCGCTTTAGCCACTTGAATCGCTTGCATTCTTGGCTGTCCTTGACCTCCTGAAATGCCAGCACTGCCATCCCAATCAGACTCTGTTTTGCTGGACGATCACGAAACGCATTTAGAAAGACTGGAAAGCCCCTCCCACGATCCGGCTGACCACCCCGCCACAAAGGACTCTCCCCTCACGGATATCGGCACCTCCCCACCTCCTTTCGACTTAGCTCCTTTGAGCGATAAACGCTCCGACGAAAGCTCTGAGCTCAGTGACTTGGGCGACGATCAGTCCGAGGCCGAAACAGATAAAATGGATTTTTTGAATGACGACAGCAGTTCTGGGCCCGGTGAAAAGCCTTCCGATTTGGGCAGACTCTCGGAGCTCACCACAGAACTAGCCCGTTTACAAGAACTTGATTCCGACGACTCTGACGAGGAGTTTGTACGGAGAATACGCCATTCCTCGTCCCGAAACTCAGATACATCGGTGAGCCCCGACCTTTCCTCGGCAACTTCGACGTCCAAGGATGCTACAAATGAAAAACTACATGAAAACAACCACGAATCTGGGATCGCAGGCTCGATCAAGAGAATTCGTGAGCCGGAAGCCAATGGGTCCCACATGGACGAAGATGAGAAAGCCGACGGTAACCGTTCAGACTCAAGCTCTGCCTCCAATTCTGTAAAGAGACGGAAATTAATGGAGCAGCCTCTTGAGAATAGCACTATGGATGGCGCATCAGGAGATGAAGACAGAGTGAAAGAAGAGGACATCTCGGAAGCCATTATTCTTTCCTCCAAACAACTTCTTAAGGCCGTTCCCTCTCTAAATGAAGATGAAGAGCTTTTGGAGGAAGTGGCCACATCCAAGAAAGAAACCTTGCATGAAGAAATGGCCGAAGAAGCCGCAGACGAAGAGGGTGACGATGGTGACGATGGTGACGATGGTGACAAAGGAGATGATGAAGACAACACTTCTGAAGTCGACGACGTTACCAACGGAGATAACAACCTCACGAACGTATCCTCAGACGAAGAGAAGAAAACCGATTCTACTGAGAACAGCATTAAAAACGATGCTGACGACGGAGACATCCTCGAAAGAGAAAACCAGCCAGATGCTGAGGATGCTGGCGAACACAGCGATTTTGACCTTGATGACCAGCGAAAAGAGGCCATTCAGGAACTCATATCCATTGAAAAGGACTTCCTGGTGCTTCGTGATAAATTATACAAGGACAAACTCAACCAGTTGGAACACGAGTTAGAGATGTGTTTGGAGGGCTCGCATCCCGAGCTTCTCCAGATCTACTACAAGGTGAACGAATTTTACCAGGACAACATTCGCTTGGCAGAAGCCACACTCAACTACAGCTTGAAGTGCATTAACAACGAGACAATCGCGACTCGGACCAGCATCCACCAGAACTTCATGAAAAACTTGGCGGACTCGCGAAACGACATGATCACCGAAACCACTTCGCTATGGTACAAGATCAACAAAGAGTGGAACTACCTAGATCTGGCGGTCTCCGACTACAGCTATTCTGCGCTACCCTCGCTAGTACCAGAAGCATACACTATGCCCATGGTGGCCGGAGGCAGCAGCATTGAATATTACCAGGAGAATGCAGCCGCCAACAAGAAGTCATCCAAGCAGAATACCCTTGTGGAGTTGGTACAGCGCCGAAACTGCTTCAACGCTCAACTCGGGGTTTTAGACGGACTCAAGGAGTTTCACGGAATCGCCGCTGCGGTTTCCAATAGCCTCTTAGAAGATGACACACTCCCGGTGGAGGAACTTTTGCTTCGAAAGGCCACACCCGAAGAGATCAACGAAGACCTACAAGCCATGGGAATCCAATAACAGTGCGTGAACTACGCTGCCTCTTTCCATAAGGGAAATAGGCTTAATGCATGGATATACGTGAGAGCATGGGCTGGATTGTGAGATCATCATTTGTAATAATATACCAGTCAAGTTAAAAGGCAAAAACGTAACCGATAAAATTGCAATAGACAAAATTGTAACAGAAATCATTTTTTTAATAAAAACCCCCGAATTGTAGCAGGCAAAAAAATTTAAGACAAACATATGGCATAAAACTTATATAACCAAGCCACCCCCACACCCGTGCACCATATGCGCAGCCAGACAATTACTTCCCCGATCTGACCACCTACTCAGATTCCAATAACGCTATTGGCAACATTTACTGAAACAAGCAGAGGCTCTCCCCAATTTTATTATGGTAGAGGTGTCTTTGACTGTCGGCAAGCTCGATGCTTCTCTTGCTCTTTTATTGACCAAAGATCACCACTTGATCGAATTCCCGACGATTTTATTACCCAACGGTGTTAAGGCAGGCTCCATTGTCAAAATCCGTTGTGACCGGGACTTGGAAACCGAGGAGAAGGAAAGACAACAGTTTCGCCAGATACAAGACGAGATTTTGGCCACATACGGCAAGAACTTGCCTCAAAACCCTGTCTTAAGAACAAAGAATGTTACGCAAACCTCTTGTGTTTTGGCCTGGGACCCTTTGGACCTCGGTACGGCTACTTTGAAGAGCTTAGTGTTGTATAAGGATGGCAAGAAGCTTGGAGCCATCCCCAATCCATTGAACAATAACACCACCAAGTTGTCTGGTTTGTCTATAGATAAGACCATCAATCTTCAGTTGAGATTGGACTCTACGGCGGGTATATACTCCTCGGAAACGATCGAGGTTACGACGCATAAAATGACTGATCTTTCGGGTATCAACGTGTGCTTGGGTGATATTTCGCCTAATGGTCAGTTCTCTATTGACGATATCCAAGACACGTTGAAGAACATGGGTGCATTTTATCCTGCTCTGAACAAGGTGCAGGTTGAAACAACCCACTTTATTGCTACGAGAGAAAATAAGCAGAACGAGGAGTACATTAAGGCAAACGAGATGAATATTCCTGTCATCAGACCCGAATGGCTAAAAGCCTGTGAACGCGAGAGAAGAATTGTGGGTGTGAGAGACTTTTATGTCAAGGATTGCGTGTTGCCTGATATTATGTCCAAGGATTATTGGAAGGACTCCAAGAAGACGTCTCAACCAAGTGAACCAAAAGAGACTGCTGAACCTGCTGAAACCAAGGAAGCTGTTGAGGATGGTGCTTCAGAGACTGCTGCAGCTGAAGAGTCTAGTGCCCCAGTTCCAGAGGCTGAAAAAGTGGACGACGAACCAGTGCAAGCTGAGAAACTATCACCTAAGGCTGAAGCTGAGCCAGCTGGAGCTGATGCAGTTGATTTGGCCGGTCCTGAGGAGGTCGATTTGGCTGGTGAACAGACTGAAGAGAATACCCATGAAACAAAAGAGACTGCTGACTCTCAGATTATAGATCCAGAAACCACAGAGCCAGTTCCAGAGAAAGAATCTTCTCTGAAGAAAGAGCCTGAAGTTGAGGTGCAGTCCACTCAGGCGGTGGTAGAGCCAAATGAGCTTGCGGATACTGAAGCCTTGGATGAAGAAACACCCAAAAATAAGTCTAGTTTACCCGATTCCAAAGAATTCGAAAAAAGAGATATAAGTTTGGAGAACGTCGCCGAGGACGAAACTGATACCCCAGATGCAGTCCATTCCGACACCCCAGAGGGAGCTACGGCTGGAGTGACAGATGTGAAGGAAAATGCAGGGACGGTTGAAGCTAAACAGGAAAAAGAGAAACTGCCTACGAGCCTCGAGGACGTGGAAATATAGACATGGGACAGTACGACTGTGTCGTACCAAGCAGAGATCGATGGTCTATCGCTGAATAGTAACCATGAAAAACGTGTATTTGGAAGAGAGTGCATGACGTGAAGTTCTTTCATTAAAAAGTGAGTAAGTAATACATAATAGTAGCTATATTGCAAGAGGATGGAGCGAATGGATCCAATGGACCCCTGGCACTGACCCGAGCTCAATGTCATTTTCAAATGTATATTCGCAGGTAAGGCTATAAACGGCTACTCCCCAAAAAGTCTTCTCACCTTTTTCAAAATGGAATCCTTCTCCGGATCGTATGGGTGATCCTTGGAAGGAATCTCCAAGATCGCAGGGAATGCATTGGTGTAGGAGTCCACCCTATGTCTTATTAAATCAGCAATGTGTTGGTTGATCAACAAAATAGCAATATCGTCTCTCTCGGAGGTGAACTTGTCAAACGCCTGTTCCACTTCTTCCTCTGTGGTTTTGCCCGGCACAACCGTGAGAAAGTTGGTTTCCTTACCGGCTTCGTTCAGCACCTGGCCGACTCCAGCCAAGAGAAGGCCTGTGACCGAATCCTCGTCTGCAATTACTGCAAGCAATGTGCGCTTGGCCATGGCCTCGGTTCCACTCATGCTGCTGCTGCTGTGTGTAGTTGGTGAGCCTACTGCGTTGTAAGCGTTGACTCGCTCTGGTATCTCCAGTCGTGTGCGCACCACTCACCGTGAGCGATAGCCTCAAACTGGACGAGACATTACAGGCAATAGATTAAAGGGAAAAAACTGTTTTATACACCTTTATTTTTTTCCTATATATATTATTTTTTTTTTGTTTTGGTTAAATTGTACTGGAGATTATAAAGGGGAAATGGTCTTGGCTGTTGATGCTTCTGATACGATAAGTGCACTTAGTGCGCTCCACAGTACACAGCCTGTCATACTCTACTCTACTCCATACTCTACTCAATGCTCTAGTCAATGCTCAACTCCATGCTCAACTCCACATACATTCTCTTTTTTTTTCTGCCCACTTCACTTTTTAACAATGGAATCCAGTAATCGATTTGATCACGTGGACGTAATTGATTTAAATGAATATATAACATGACACTTTTTTTTTTTTTTTGCTTTCTCTCTTTGTTTATCTGAGGTCCTCACTTTTCATTTTTTGTGTAGAATGGAGGAATTATTACAGGTTAATGATAGAATCTGAAAGGATTACAAATTGATAAAGTTTATCCACACAACAAAAATATAACTTAACCCGATTCCAAGACCAAAAAACATTAATATGAAGCACTTTGATACTGATTCTACATAACCATACCATTGCCAAATTATATCTGTTTGCAGCAACCGGTACAACTTCCTAAAGCAGAAAAACCCCATCGCCATACATAACCAAAACATACACCATCATGATGAACAAAGACAAATCTATAAGTATGAAAGATATTCCAGTAAAGTGAATAGAAGAAAATTAAACATCACAATTATTCAAAACCCTTTTTAAACGAATAATGATCATCATACATGGACTGGTCTACCACACAGAGGGTTACAGAATTTATAACACAGAGGGTATCACGTGACGCACAATATAGCAGCGCACTCTTTTTCTAGACTTTTAAACCCCATGTTCCCCATGTTCCCCAGGCTCTTCAACCCACAGCTCAGGCAAGTGTTTAAGAGCAGTAGGTCTCTTCATGCATCTAGCATTTCTGCAGCAGGCCACTCGAAATGGCAGAATATTCGTCACGATAAAGCCAAAAACGATGCCAAGAAGTCCAAGGAAGCTTATGCCATGGCCACTAGAATCACCACAAGTGTGAAGATGGGCGGAGTGGAAGGAAACGCTCAGTTGAGTACAATCATTGAAAAGGCTAAAAAGGCAAACGTTTCTAAAAAGATCATAGATAATGCCATCAAAAGAGGAACTGGTGAATTGGCTCTGGATGGAACCCAGACTTCCGAAGTCATGTACGAGTTCATGGGCCCTGCAGGTGTTGCCTTCATTGTGGAGGCAAACACAGACAACAAAAACCGGACTATAGGGTTGGTGAAACATGCATTGTCCAAATTTAACGCCTCGCTTAGTCCGTGTCAGTATATGTTCCAGCGAAAAGGTGAGGTGATTCTCCAGCCAATTTCTGCAGATGAGCTGTTGGATGCGGTTCTAGAAGTGGCAATAGATGTTGGGGCCGAGGATGTGGAGGACTACGTGGATGTGGAGAATGAGTATGGTGGGGAGAGATTATTCCGCATGATCACTGATCCAGCAGACTTGAACTTGGTATCCAATAACCTATCCAAATTGGGGTACGTGCTTAAGGACTCCAAGGTCATGTACATACCCGATAGTGAGGTGGACTTTCCAGAGGCACACGAAAAGGGGATGAACAAGTGTCTAGACCTCTTGGACGATATCTCTGAGGTCACCAACTACTATACCAACATCAAGAATATCTAGATGGTCATTTAGAATCAGACAAGATCGTGTTTAAAGAGATTGTTTCAAGCAGAAAGCAAGCGAAAAAAGTTCCGAAATCAATACGGATCATGTCTAAACAGAATACCACTCTGAAAACTCCATACATGTACATAGCTATTCACATAAGCTCATATCCAATTAAAAGCACATTATAGAAGCACAAAAAAAAATCTACACACGGGTTAAATCCACAAAAGTTCATATTCAATCTACACAAGCGTGCATCAGGAAACCTGTATCAAACAGCTTGTATTGAGCTAAACATGAGTCAGCAGACTCATATGCATATACCGCATGGGCACACCGGCTGGACAACACACCGCACGGTTCTTTCTCTAGCTTACTCGGAAGCCTCCTTCTTCTCGGCCTCCACAGCCTTGTTCATGACGGCATCGAGATTGGACAAGTCTGCGTTGTTCCACAATCTCAATTGCTTGTCGTAAGCGAAGTGTCTGTAGGTGAAAGCACTCAAGGAGACGATGGCCACACCGACGGCGGCGAACAATGGGTACATTTCCACAGGTACACCGACCTTTGGTGGAGGAGCATTCTTTTTGGCAGCAGCTAACAAGATCTGGGCGGCCTTCATGGTGGGGAATATATATGGTGTGACACTGCACTAGATGAATTTTTTGAATGATCGATCGGGTAGCGCGAATTCCGCGACTTTGGTTGGCTGGTGCGCATCACGTGGCAGAACATGTGACCAGTTATTAAACACGTGATACGTGAATATACACACACACCCGTACACCATTTACCATTTGGCTATGGCTTCTTTAAGTGTATCGTAACAGAGCCATGAAACGGCCATGGATGGCATGATTTTGTATAGGTTTGCCGTCAAGCCCTTGTATGCACCCGAAAATCCTTCCTGGCGATAGATAGTAGCTATGGCATGCAGAACCGAACGGTACTGGAACCCAAGCTCACCTCCAGCCATACTGGCGACTTGGTAACGTTTCCGAAGTAAGTCAAGAGGGTAAATGAGAACACCACCAATGAAACTACTAACGGCACCGGCGACGAGCTTCCATGCAGGATTAGAGAAATCAGTGGTGGACTTATTCATGCGATCCCTCAAGTCTTCATACAATGCGAAATTTATAGCCACATAGGGAGCCACACCCATAGTAGTAGGCACCATGCCTCGAAACAATGCAGGAAGCCCACCCTCGTTCCGGTACACATCTTTCAAAGTTTGCCATACCCCCGGGGCCTGCACAGAACGGCCCTTATTGAGTTTCCGAAGCGAAGCAGTTTGTACGGTGATTCGGGCCCTCACCAAGTCTAATGGGTAAGTGAAAAACACCGAAGCTGCACCACCTATCGAACCTGCAATAAGGCGGTCAGTATCGGATAAATGACGATCTTCAGGCAGTTTGAGCAGCAAAAGCAAGTGTTTACATTTTTCAAACACCGCAAATTGAACCGCACTATAAGGTACGATCCGGATGCAATTGAGCATATTCCCTCGGTACCAGCCTCGCCAACCTTCATCCTTATACATTTTCCAAATGGTAGGAAACATTCCTTTATAAGCACGTTGAGCCTCGGGCCCTTGGAGTTGAAGAAGAATCTTGGCTCTTTCAAATGGCGACACCACTGTTCTGGAAATGGCCCCGGCTATACCTCCGGCAATAAGCGACGAGTATGAGTCGCGCTTGATGTAAGCTTTTAGCTGGTGGTAAGCGGAAGCGTCATTTTCCTGCATGGTCTAAGATGGGCTGGTACTTGCACTAACCAAATGCCGTTGGAGTTGTAGGTCTATTACCTTGACCGAGTCTATAGTGATGAATGAATTAATGCACCGAACATTTTCGTGGAGTGCGCGTGCAAAAGTCTGCGAGGGCCCGGGATCGCGTCGGACCTGTCTCTGTCTCTGCCTCTGCCTCTGTCTCTGCCTCTGTCTGTTATATGCACTATATTACTGATCCAGTATACATTACTGATCCAGTATACATTACTGAACCACTACTTAATTACTGATCCAGTATACATTACTGAACCACTACTTAATTACTGATCTACTTAATTACTGATCTACTTAATTACTGATCAAGTATACATTACTGATCTACTATACATTACTGATCTACTATACATTACTGATCTACTCAATTACTGATCTACTTAATTACTGATCCACTTAATTACTGATCCAGTATATTACTGATCTACTATATTACAATCTTTTTGAATACTATTCAAACCAGTGCGACAATATGTTTCAAACCTGACTAGTCAAATTAAGCAGATCAATAATTAAAAAAAAAGTATCGTAGCTCCGATTTAAAAATTGTTAAGGTCCAAGGATTTGAACTAACCTGTTAACGGTTTCAAGATGTGAGAATTTTTTTTTATGGAGATCATCTGGCCATCCCAATCAAGTTTAGCTTTGAAAACAGACAGCCTTATACTACGCAATTTCTCGAAAAGCAGTCGGTGGGGTTTTACGCAGGTGACTTGGTTTTTGGTCGTAGAGTCGCTGCTGCTAAAATGATATGAAATCTTTATTAAGTATTAAAAACAGTAATTTGTTTTTGTCGAGTTATTGGGTTGTTAAATTTTGCTTAGTGTGGTTTTATGAACATCTGATCCACTACATTACTGATCCACTATATCACTGATCCACAACTTATTCCTTACCTTAATAGAAATATTTGTACATACGATTATTTTTAGGGGTTTGAATTGAAGAAGTAGTAGAAGATTTGATTGGAAGATTTGATTGGAAGATTTGATTGGAAGATTTGATTGGAAGATTTGATTGGAAGATTTGATTGGAAGGTCTGATTGGAAGTTCTAATTGGGGAATGGGGAATGGGGCATGGGGAATGGAGAACTAGGACTTAATCTGCACGTGACCTGCGCTACGACTAAAAGTATGGGGAAAATACAGTATACTGAGAGTTCCTCACTGCGCATTAACACCTCTACATTCTCCTCTCTCCTCCCCTGCTTCATCTTTGTCTATAGTATCTGTAATTGCTTTATGTTTGTTTATAGTGTCTGTACTTAGACCTTATCATAATTAGGTGTGCATATAAATATTGAAAAAACAGACGGAATAATAATGTATGGTGTTATGAATGAAATAATTAATTGGGCTAAGTTGTATCACGGTTGACTATATATGAACGAATTCACTTTTTTATCTGAATTGATCTTTTGCTTCACTTGACTACTCAAAGTGGACTGACTGTTAGTGGACTGTTAGTTGACTGTAGTTGACTGTAGTTGCTGTTAGTAGTGGTCTATTCCAAGTCACATGACCACCTAAGGTAAATATGATACACCAGGTATAGAATATTATACTGTAATACACTTAATTAATTGCTTACTTCAATTGCCATGGAGTTTAGTTCCATATTTTTATGTTCCATTATTCTATAAAGGCTTATTTTGTACTCCGGTTAGTACTTGGACAAGACCTGTTCAATTGCATCCACCAAGATGTCGGCGTGCTTCTCCTCAAAAACCAAGGTAGGTCTTAATCTGACCGAGTCCTCTGCACATCCTCCGATGTTAACACCCACCGACTTCATATCGTTCAAAAACTTGTTTCTCAACTCAGCATTCTTGAATGTCCATGCAATGAATGTGGCACGGTTCTTTCCTCTCAAGTCGGCGAGAAAGTCAGGGTACTTCTCCGCCAATTCCTCGAGTTTTTTGTACAAATAATCTCCCACACGGGCGGCCTGCTTAGACAAGTCGTGCTTGACCACTTCTTGTCCAATAGCTCCAGCCAAAATCATTCTTGCTGGGTCTCCACACCAAGTGTTGAATTGACGGTAGGCCTGGTTAGGAATCAACTCGGGGTCATGAAAGTAGTAGCCTGCAGACTGGAACTTCTTGGAGAAGGTCACCATGTCTGGAGCTGGAGAAATGTTAAAGTGCTCATGGGCCCAGAAGACTCCAGTGGCACCCACTCCGGTTTGAACTTCGTCCATGATCAAAAGAGACCCGTGTTCAATGGTGAGGTCTCTCAAGCCCTGGAAGAATTCATTAGACGCATGGTTGTCACCACCCTCAGATTGGATTGGCTCGACCAAAACTGCGGCAATTGGCACAGACCACGTTTTGAGCAATTCCTCCACGATTTTCAAGCACCTCTCGTCCTCCTTCTTGTTGGCTTCAGAGTTGGCTTCCAATGGGTACTTGTAAGTAGGGAACTCAGCCTTTGGCCAGTTGAACGAAGGTAAATCCAACTTGTGGATTGGTTTGGAGCACGTCGTGGACGCAGTAGCAAACAATCTACCATGGAAAGCACGCTTAAACGACAAGATGGCGAGATCTGGAGATCCAGGCGATTGGTTTTGCATAGCCGATTCATTCTCGGTTTGTGTGAATGCTGTGTGGTATCCTCTCTTCTTGGACTGGTACCACATAAAAGCAGCCTTGAAAGCCAACTCATTGGCATCTGCTCCAGATAATCCAGACCATAACTTATCCTGGCCCTTGGGGGCAACTTTAAGTAAGTCAGCAATGATTTCCTCGGCGTCCTTGCCAGGAAAATTACCCAAAGCAGGACGGTCGATGATGGCACGGGTCATCTTATCTGATTTAGCCACTTCAGTTAACACCGGGTTGTTGTAGCCCAAAGGAATAGAGGCAATTTGGGCGTAAACGTCCAAGTACTGATTTCCGTCCACATCCACAATGTAGTTACCGCTCGATTTCTCGTAGTCAGCAACAAAGTAAGCAGCTCTGGCATCAAAGACAGAGTTGAGCAGTTTCACCGCAGCCTGACTAGCAGGACCAGGGAACTGGGTGACCACTTTGGGTGCTTTTGGCTCGTTGGGGAAGTAGGTGTCACAAATGGACATTCAGTGATATTAAAGAAGAGGGGGGAGGAAGGAAAGGAAGTATGGTGCCATAGACATTTGCTGCAACTTATATATATAGGTGAGAAGTGCGCCGAGGCCAAGCGCCAAATCGGGCTACTGATAGCGGTGTGGTGTCTCTTAATATACAGGCACTGCGCTTGCAACAGTGCGCCAACTCTAACCTTATGCGCCAAGTGCTGCGCTAAGAACCATCTGGAACGGAATAGCAGCAACCAGAGAAATGGTTAAAAAGGGGCCACATCCTATTAGTAGTTTTGGTCGATGGTGGCTATGATTGGTGAGAGCTTTTAAAAAGGATGGTCATTATATAATGTGATAGTATATCTTGTGATAGTATATCTTGTGATATTAGATTTTCTTGTGATAGTATATTTTCTTGTGATAGTATTTTTTCGTGTGGATTGTGGATTGTGGAGTGTGGGTTGGTTGAATGGTGTTGGTTAATTGATTGAGAGTAGTATGGATTTCTTATGTTAGGAAGAATGTTTTATGAGAACTTGTACTTCTCAAAAAGAAAAAAAGAAAGAGAAAAAAAACATGCTCGAAAAAGATCCTCAAGAAGATCCTCAAGGAGGCATAAGAAGAAACATGTTTATAGATTCGTACTGGGACTGTCACGTGTAAAGGTTTTAGTTTTGTGACATCAAACAGAGTTCAACGGAACAGTACTGCCGTGGTACTGCCGTGGTACTCCCGTGGTACTGCCGTGTTCTCTGGTATTCATCCTTCTCTGGAGCATTAAAAGACTCATCAGGCAAAAACTGGTAGATTCTCATTGTTACCTCAGCTATGCCGTGTAGTATATATTTTTGATGATGAATTGTTAGAAGGAGGAATCTGAGCTAGTTAAGTATTTGATACAGTGTTATTCGAAACGATTCAAACCTACACGACAGAATGTTTCGGACCACGCTAACAAAATTAAACAAACTAATAATTCAAAAAGGTTTCGTACCCCTTAGCATATCCTTTCAAACCTAATAGCGTAATGCTTCATACCAACTTTCATTGGATTCCAATATTCTGAAATCTTTAATCTGGAGGATTGCCTAATATATTGTGTACTGCATTTGGGAGTCTTGCAGTACGAAACAAAACTGAACTGGTTTTATTGTTATCCTGTATATAACCACTTGGGAAGGAGCTATGTACAGTGTTATTCGAAACGATTCGGACCAGCGCGAGAAAATGATTCAAACCTACGCGACAAAATAAATCAAACCAATAATTCACAACGTTTCGTACAGTGTTATGCAAAACGATTCGGACCAGTGCGACAAGACGATTCAGACCTACGCGACAGAATGATACGGACCAAGAACACCAAATGATTCAGACCACACTAGCAAAATTAAACAAACCAATAAATATTTCACTAATTACATAGCCCCTCCCAAGTTGTTGTATACAGGATAACAACTTGGAAAAACCAGCTCAGTTTCTGTTTCGTATTACAAGACTCCCAAATGCAGTACATACAGTCTTTTTGAATACTATTCACACCAGTGCGACAGTATATATATATATATATATGTTTCAAACCAAATTAGCAATATTAAGGAGACCAATAATTAAAGTTTGGGTTCGTACTTACGACTTAAAAAATGGTGGTAAGGATCAAGGATCTTAAATAACCTATTTATGTTATGTGAAACCTTTATTAAATATCAAAAACATTAATTTGTCGAACTATTGGGTTGTTTAATTTTGCTTAGTGTGGTTTGAACCATTTGGCTGCGCTGATTTGAATAGTTTTAAAAAACACTGTACCACCAAATATATACCACCAAAAATATACCACCAAAAATATACCACCAAATATATACCACCAAAAACAGATGTACCACAAAAATGTATACCATAAAATAGACATCATGATGACTCTAGATTTAGTGATTATTAGTGAGATTCAGGTGAGTTTAAATGGATGATAGTGGAGGTTAATGGATGATAGTGGGGGTTAATGGATGATAGTGGAGGTTAATGGATGATAGTGGAGGTCAATGGATGATAGTGAAGGTCAATGGATAATCATAAACTGAGGCTCCTTACTAGGGTTAGAGCAATGTGCCAAAGCTTGTCTTGCCACATCGTAATCGATTCTCTTCTCCTCACCTTTCTTCTGAATGGTCGAGCTTTGTGCAAGAAGAGATCTCAAAGTCGTGGATAGCGGCGTGTTGAACTTGGTTTTAATCAATTGGTCTTGTCCCAATCTTGCGTTGGCAATCTTGTTCAAGTTGGAAGAGTATAAGCCCAAGGCCTTGACCAAAGGATCGTGAGTGTTGTCGCTGGAAGAAGTCAAAATGGAACCATCTGTAGCTCTAGCAAGAGCATGGTATATTGTCTTAGAAGGCTTGAACTCACCGCCAGGAGGAGCAACAAAGGCCGCTTGTGCTTCTGCAGGAGTGGTTGCTTTGGACAAATTGGTCAAACTGTCCGAAATATTCTTGCCAAACTCGTTGAACGACTCTTGCAAATTAAGAGGATAGTCATACGGATTCACTCTCGTAGTTTTGCGTGACCTTCAAAATATTCTTGTATAGTTTCTCGACGTTGTTGCATTTCTGAGCCAACTCCGTCAATGGATCTTCATAGTGAATGTCAATGGATGAAAGTGGAGGTCAATGGATGATAGTGGAGGTCAATGGATAATCATAGTGAATATTAATGGATGTTCATAGTGAATATTAATGGATAATCATAGTGAATATTAATGGATGTTCATATTGAGGGTAAATATGAGGGTAAATGTGAGGGTAAATGTGAGGGTAAATGTGAGGGTAAATGTGAGGGTAAATGTGAGGGTCATAAATGGTATGTACAGTCTTTTTGAATACCCCCTTTCAAACCAGTGCGGCAATACAGTGTTTTTCGAAACGATTCAGACCAGTGCGATAAAACGATTCAGACCTACGCGACAGAGATGATTTATTAGCCAATCCTCCAGATTAAAGATTTCAGAATATTGAGATCCAATGAAAGTTGATGTGAAGCATTACGCTATTTGGTTTGAAAGGATATGCTAAGGGGGTACGAAACCTTTGTGAATTATTGGTTTGTTTAATTTTGTTAGTGTGGTCCGAATCATTCTGTCTTCTTGGTCCGAATCGTTTTATCGCGCTGGTCTGAATCGTTTTATCGCGCTGGTCTGAATCATTCTGTCGCGTAGGTCTGAATCGTTTTGTCGTGTAGGTCTGAATCGTTTTATCGCGCTGGTCTGAATCATTCTGTCGCGTAGGTCTGAATCGTTTTGTCGTGTAGGTCTGAATCGTTTCGAATAATACTGTACAGTGTTTTTCATAATCATTCAAACTCGTCTCCAGGTTTGAGAGCTCAAAATATTAAACTCTAATGAAAGTTGGTGTGAACCATTACGCCATTTGGTTTGTCACACTGTGTGAAGGAGAAGAAACCTTTTCTTCAGTTATTGGTTTGTTTAATTTTGGTAGTTCTGGTTCCAAACATTTTATCCCCTGGTATGAATAGTTTTGAAAGACAATGTATTGAATTCTAATTTACTTGGTGTTTGAAACGTTATGTCATTTGATTTGAAAGACTCTGCGAAGAAGTACAAAACTTTTTGAATTACTGGGTTGTCTATTTTAGCTAGTTCTGGTTCCAAACTTGTTGGCCCCCTAGTTTGAATAATTCTGAAAAACATTGTACACACATATTTTTCATGTATTTTCTACAGTTATATGTATATTTAGGTACTTTTCGGTACGTTTTTAACGTTTTCATGTACTTTTCTATATACATTTTTTATCAATTTCACAAATTCACAAATTCACAAATTCACAAATTCACAAATTCACAAATTCACAAATTCACAATTTTACAATTTCATCAATTTCTCTATATGTAATCTCTTTATTTTTATATATCTCTATTGTCTATATTGTATTGGCTATATCTGAAAAGGACAAGGCCACATACACTCCACATCGCGAGTCACTCATTCAAAACATCCCATCTCTCACGAGCACATCATACAGTCCATACGCACTTCTTAAACTACTTTCTACTTTCATACATCCAAAATATAAGTGAAGGCCCCAAACACCTGTGCATTATGGAGAATCCCGATAATAGTGCACTTCCCAAAACCCACCAGTTTTCGGTGGAAGATGGTCTAGATCAAGAGATTCAACGAGCTATTGCTCAACATGACTTGGAACAACAACAACTTAATGAGCAATCTGGGTCTATGGAACCTGAGGATCCATCTCAACGACTCGAAACTACAGCTCAGGATCCTCATATTAAGAGTGAAGATAATTTGGATAATTTAAACAATTTAAATAATTTGAATCATTTGAACATGTCTGAACATCATACTACTGGTGGTCATACTAATAATGGACAAGGACTTGCTCATAACAGGACAGATACCCATTCCAATGAACCAACTGACGTTTCTTCCGACCCAGTTTCACGTGAAGTACACCATGAACAAGAACTGGCTCTGTCACAATCTGCCATGGATGCAGCAGAGGAAAAAAGACATCTTCAGATGATTGCAGATGAGCTTAAACGGGCTACTTCTTCTTCATATGATGATGATCCCTCCCAACCACTGGAGGATTCTCACCATCCACATGAACAAGGAGATGAAACAAACCTGAAACTCCCAAACCCTACTTTTGCTACCAACACCAACACCAACACTAACATCAACACCAACACCAACACTAACACCAACACTAACACCAACACCACTCATTTGGATCCAAAGCCAGATACAGGAAAGTCTCATGACCAATCTTCTCTGCAAGTGGAAAGGCCATACCAACCATCGTTTATTCCTGCAGACTCCGAGCTTCTAGCCACCAATAGTGCTTTGGCTGCCTATAATGCTCTTTCCAGTCACGTGCCGTCAGTGGCTCTGATGCCTGCAGTCCACTTGGCGGCCCTTCCTTTACCCATTGTTTGTCCAGATTATCTTCCTGCAAGAATCCAATTGCTTATAAGCTCGCTTCCGATATTAGATAATCTTGCATCACAGCTTCTTCGTATTTTTGCTGTTGGGCCATACCAGAAAATCATTGACTTGGCTTCAAGTCCTGAAGTTCCTGCTGGTGCAGCATTCCGAGACTTGAGTTCTCTTTTTGAATTCACAAAACGTCTTTACTCTGAAGAAGACCCTTTTTTGACCGTGGAACATTTGGCTCCTGGAATGTGGAAGGAAGGAGAAAAAACACCGCTCATGTTTCTGAACCGAGAACAAACCATAGAGTCAACGTTACGGAAAGTTAATTTGGCCACGTTTCTTGCTGCTACTTTGGGTACCATGGAAGTAGGATTCTTTCATTTGAACGAATCTTTTTTGGATGTGTTTTGTCCTGCAAATAGCTTGGATCCAGCCAACTCCATGTCCAATATGTCATCTACAAATTTGAACCCACAGAGTGGTGTTAATACGGTGATTGCAGGGAAAATAGGCAAGATCTTAAAGCCTCTGGCCACGTTGTACCTTGACTTGAAAACACAAGCTTTCATATCTGCAGTTGAAGCCGGCGAGAGATCCAGTGAAGAGATCTTAGAAGATATTCTTCCCAGCAATCTAGAACAAATTCTTCTTGAACGGCGTGGTGTTCAGGTCTTATCCCCTACAGAGATTGACTTTATCAATAGGTGCAAATCGCGCAAAGAGACCTTACTCAAATACCCACCAGGAGGAAACCTAAGTGAAGAATTTGAATGGTTTACATTTCTCAAAGACATGTTTGACTTTGTATCCAAGAATATGAGTTTCCTTATTTGGGGTAAGAAGACGAAGCCTACAGTGAGACAAGAACGAATCAGTCATACAGAGCCATTGAATGCACACAGTGAGGAAATGCTCCAAAGCATCTCAACCCCAGCAGCACCTGCAGAAAATGAAGACAAGAAGGAGCTGATAGAAGAAGAAACTTCACCTGAAGTGACGCAATATTCATCCAATCTTCTTCCCATTGAAATACAAGAGCAACAGATCCATCTACGCATCAACCCTCGCATGACCGGAAAAGTCCCAAGCAGAAGACCCTGGACGCGAGAAGAAGAAAAGGGACTTCGACATGCATTGGAGCTCAAGGGTCCGGCATGGGCTACGATTCTAGAGCTTTTTGGACAAGGAGGACGGATCAACGAAGTGTTAAGAAATCGGACACAAGTGCAACTCAAAGACAAGGCGCGAAACTGGAAGATGTTCTTCCTCAAGTCAGGTTTGCCAGTGCCAAGTTACTTACAAAAAGTCACTGGAGATTTGGATAGAGAAGACAAGCTGCGTGCGAAAACGGCCAGGAATAAGAAAATTGCGGCTGCCCCCGTGCCTTCAATGCCCAAGAGAGATAATGGCGACGAAACCGAACCCGCCACTAAGAGAAGGAAAGCTTAAAGCAGACCTACATAAGCAGAGTCATGCAGCTTCCAAATCGGGCGCGATGAAACAAACGGTTAGGTTTCGGCATGTATAAAGTGTCACCGGGAGACGCACGCAAGATCCGCGTGTGCAGTACGCATGCATTGGTGATGCATGCATGCAAGGAGGAGACTACCACATTTAAAGACGTTTTTTGCATTTGGACTCGCGTCAACAAATTCTTCATAAGTCGAATACATACCATTCTTTATCTCATCCGATCACCCCAAATTTTTCTCTCTCTCGCTATTCCCTATGAGTACCAGCGTCATGGATGACCCTGCTCTAAGACTCCTGGCCGCAAAACAAAAGTGCCAGATCCTTTACTCCGAGTTGCACCGAAAAAATTTGAGTATCCAAGACACCACTTTGAAAAAAGCTAGTGTGGATACACAAAGGATTCCACCCAAGTCTTACCTAAGGCAATACAACACGTTGAAAGGTCACCGCGGAAAGATCGCACAGGTGCGCTGGAACTCCAACTCGGTCAACCTCGTCTCGGCGTGTCAAGATGGTTTCATGATCATATGGAATGCAGTTTCTGGTCTCAAGCTCCAAGCCATCCCTTTGGAAAGCCCATGGGTACTCCTGTGTGCCTATTCCCAATCGGGACGTTTTGTTGCCCTGGCAGGCTTGGATAACCGTTGTACCGTCTATAGAGTCAATACTGGGCATAATAATCATCATGGTGAACGTACGGATTCCATCGAGCTCCAAGATAAAGGCCGCAGAATCCCCAGGGCTCACGCTGCATACATCTCAGCATGTGAGTTCATCACTGATGATCAAGTTCTCACAGCATCTGGAGATATGACGATATCGTTATGGGATTTAGAAAAAGATATTCGGGTGCGCAATTTTTCCGGCCATTGTGGAGATGTTTTACTGTTGCTGATTGCTGGCAGTGAGAGAGCAAACCCACAAACTTTCCTCTCTTCCGGTGCAGATGGGTGTGTGAAGTTGTGGGACTTACGAGTGGCCAAAGTACAACAATCATGTCAGATGTCTCGACAAGATGTCAATTGTGTGACTCAGCTTCCGAATGGATACTCGTTTATATCGGGAGACGATGGAGGATTATGTAAGATGTATGATTTCCGGTCATTATGTGAATTGGAGACATATGATTTGAGTCTGCAATTTGAACCTGCAGTTAAATCAGCCAATTCAGGATCTCCCGTGAGTTCACAACTTAGTGCTCAATTCGATACTCCTGGTGTGGTTTCAGTCCAAGCAAGCAATTCGGGCCGGATTCTTTATGCGTGTTATGCAGAGTATGGATGTTTGGCATGGGATGTGCTCCGAAACGAGATAGTGGAGCTGATTGGTATTGGAGGTGGAAGTCATACTAGCCGTATTTCTCAGGTGGCTATTAGTCCTGATGGTCAAGGTCTTGCCACTGCATCATGGGACTCCACCATTAAAATCTGGTCTGTTTGAGGAACTTTAGAACTCGGACAATTTTAAAAACTTAAGGTCCCCTTTTGATGGACGCTCTCTGTTGGATTCCACTCCTTAATATTCCACTCCTTAATATTCCACTCCTTAATATTTCGCTAATATTTCGCTCCTTGGACATATACATTGGGTCCTACTACATTGGTGTACATTAGTACTACAGAGGGCTCTGCCTCCCCCTCAAAAAAAACAAACAAACAAACAAACATAGAATCCCCGCCGCTCAAGCTCAATTTAACAATCAATGCTTTAATAACATATATAGTAATCCGCCACTTTTAGTAGCACCATTTGGTTGCGACATCAATTGTCAGCAGTGTGCTTTTTCACGTAATCCCATAAACTCTTCAACAACAGCTCGGGCAAAGTAAACAAGTCCATGGTGAACTCGCCATTGTCAACATCATTTTTGATGTTCATGTCGTTTGTCCTGTTATCAGTGACCATCTGCACAATGACAATCAAGTCATCCTCACTAAGCTTGGTCAAACCATTGGCAAGCTTCTCCAAATCCACCGCCCCTTTGGTGGCATTTCCTGCACTCTTGAACTTCTTCAGTTTGGAAGCAGCTTCTGTTTCCGTTTTACGCTTACCATCACCTTCCGCAGGCACAGGCCCAGTCTCGGCCAAAAGCTTGTTCAACTGAGCATTTTTCAAAGGAATCGAGATCACATGGTCCACGGTATAGGTCTCTTGCAAAAAGTTCAAGTCATGACTAAACTTCCTCTCGCCTTGTTTTCCAGGTAATCCAATCATATGAATAGCAATGGGGATGTCGAACTCACCCCACCCTTGTTCCTCGACTTTGAAGGGCGTCAGCTTCAATGTTCTTATTGGGTTGGCGAATGTGGGATGCAAAGTATAGGTCACTTTATCTAGGATGTTGGCGTCTACTACGGCGCCTTGGTCATTCAACATAGCGATTTCAATGGACCATTGCCTCATGGGGTAGTTTTCCACGGCCGGAACATCTTTTAAGATGTGTTGGTTGGTGGTGATGCGGATGGTTCTCTTAACCTAAAAAAAAGTTAGTACGAGAAAGGACTTTTTATAGCAGTGGTAGATTCCCCATAAGACATGGGGTCAAATTAAAAAAACCACAACAAAACAAAATCAAAACCAAAACCAAAACCAAAACCAAAAAATAGATATAACCCCAAAAGAGTAAAAGTAACATTGGCTTCGTAATGTTTTTGTGGCCTCCCATATTGATGGTGGGTTCTCCTGAATAGTGAAAAGCTTTCACTGACCAACAAAAAAAAAAAAGCAAGCACTTTTCCCAGTAGTGGGTGTTGCACCAATCAATCAACAATGGGATTTTTTTTTTCTTTTCTTTATGCATTCTGTATGTTACATACCTCAGACATGATCGAAATGGAAGTTTACGAGAACTGGTTGTTTCGTAGAGAATTTGAGCCGGCTTAGTTCGAGTAGGTGCGTTCAATGCTCAATTTCGTTGGAGTGGTAGTGTGTGTTATTCATTCGCAATTCGAACGCTCGAAGCCGTCGCGCTCTGAGCCAAAACTTTATAGAGTGAGAATATAGGGAAAATTAAGAGAGTCAGAAAAAAACCGAGAGGAATGAGGCCAAAATGAGGCCAAAAGTGATTAAGATTAGAGAGGGAATTCAGGTAAAAATGAGACATTCTAGAGACATTCCAGAGACATTAGACAGAATAGAGATAGAAAAAGACTAAGTATACAGAATTAATAGAAATCACGGAGAGAAACGACTGAAATGATTGAAATGATTGAAATGATTGAACAGATACAAAGAGTGATAAAACAGTGACAAACAGTGACAAACAGTGACAATTGTGTATGGTAAATTGGTACTAGTGTTGGTACGTAAAAAAACAAAGCAAGAGATCAAATCAAGTTTCTTTAGAATAGGTGGAAAACATTGCTTTTAGGGGTTTGGATGGTTTTGTTACGGTAAGATGCTTTGTTCTCGTTGAAAAGTGAGCTAAGTAATTTCTGTAGTCGCACTGTCAATCTATGACAATCTATGAAAAGTGACCATACTAATTCTCACTCCCTCACTCACTCACTCACTCACTTCCTCACTTCCTCACTCCCTCACACTCACTCACTATTTATTTATATCCACCCACTCAATCCACGAATACCAATACTAACACAGTGTTTTTCTAAACTATTCAAACCCATTCAAACCCATTCAAACCTATTCAAACCCATTCAAACCACACTAGCAAAAGTAATCAAACCAATGATTTCAAAAGTTTTGTATCCCTCCCTTTACACAGTCTTTTAAACCCAATGGTAAATGGCACATGGCAAATGGCACATGGCATAATGTTTCACATTAAGTTTAATTAATATTCAATATTCGATATTCGATAGTCTTAAATATAGGGGGTTACTTTGTGTATATTTTACATTTTGGGAGTGTCTTTCATTTACAATAAAGGGTTAAAACGGAAAGGAAAGGAAAGGAAAGAAACATGAACATGAACATGAACATGAACATTAACTGGCTTTCCTTGGGTTTCCTTGGTATCCTGTATACAACAACCTTCTTAGGGAAGAGTAAATGAAACAAATTTTGATTTATTGGTTTTGAATCGTTTTGAAAAACACTATACCAATGTGAATACCAATATGACCATAATCACCGATCTAATGGTTTATGAATTTTCTATATTGGGAACCACATCCTAATCTATATAAAGATAATGCTCTATCTCTATGGATTTAGACCTGTATCTACTTCTACTTCTACTACTACTTCTACTACTACTACTACTACTACTACTACTACTACTACTACTACTACTACTACTACTACTACTACTACTACTACTACTACTACTACTACCAACTACTACTACTATAGACTACTACTACTACTATAGACTACTACTACTACTATACACTACTACTACTACTATAGACTACTACTACTACTATACACTACTACTACTACTATAGACTACTACTACTACTACCAACTACTACTACTACCAACTACTACTACTACCAACTACTACTACTACCAACTACTACTACTACTTCTACTACTACTACTACTTCTACTTCTACTACTACTACTACTACTACTACTACTACAGTACCTTTCAAAACTATTCAAACCAATAAAGCAAAAAGGTTCGTACCCCTTGGCACAATTTTTCAAACAAAATGGTGGAATCCAATACTCTGAAATCTTAAATCTGGAGGATTGCCTTATAAAGTTTTTGAATCATTGGTTAGTTTAATTTGCCAGGATGGTTTGAGTAGTTTTGAAAAACACTGTATAGACTATTATAGACAACTATAGATTACTATAGATTACTATAGATTACTATAGACTACTATAGACTACTATAGACAACTATAGACTACTATAGACAACTATAGACTACTATAGACAACTATAGACTACTATAGATTACTAGTGCTATTACCGTACTATAGTTTACTGACTACTACTTCTACTTGTACTTGTACCTTGATAATTGCGCCACTATATGTTCTGATCAATTTCAATGTCTAATGATCTATGATCGTACTTCCCGACAATTGTTGCGGTCCGTTTCAAACACCAGTTTTTGTCCTCTATTAGTGAACTCAATTCTATGAACTCAATTCTATGAACTTAATTCTATGACTCAATCCTATGACTCAATACTATGAACTCCTATGAACTCAATCCTTTGAGATGTACTCTTTGAAAACCTAACATAAATGTTTTATAGACTCATTCCACTTGCAATAATGACTGACTTGAAAGAAGCTAAAGAAAACCAATTAAAAACACATGTTTAAAGAACATAATGGAATACCACTAAGACATTTTAAGAAACGGTGGTACAGAATATGATCATATTGATACTTCAAGGGTTTTTAAAGAGTCACAAGGTTTTTGAATCAACTATTGAAAAGCACTACAAGCATAAGACTTCATCTATTATTACTATTACTATTACTATTACTATTACTATTACTATTACTATTACTATTACTATTACTATTACTATTACTATTACTATTACTATAGCTGACTGACTGCTACTACAGTGTTTTTCAAAACTATTCAAACCAATATAGGAGAAAGGTTCGTACCGAATTGCATACATTTTCAAACAAAATGGGGTAATGTTTCACCGCCGTTTTCTTTAGACTTCAATATTTTAAAGTTCGGAGGTCTGGAGGATTGCCCTATCAACGTTTTGAATTACTGTCTTGTTTAATTTGTTAGTGTGGTTTGAACAGTTTTGAAAAAGACTGTACTACTACTACTATAGACTACTGACTACTACTATAGACTACTGACTACTACTATAGCTTACTGCCTACTGTTACTACTATTACTGTACTATAGGCTATTAACTGCTACTGCTATAAACTACTATAAAATACTATAAAATACCATATACCACCATATACTACTAGAGATTACTACTTACTACTATAGATTACTACTATAGATTACTACTTACTACTTACTACTTACTACTTACTACTTACTACTTACTACTTACTACTTACTACTTACTACTTACTACTTACTACTACTATAATGTCATGTTCTTTATAACATGTGTTGTCCTAAACTTGTATTCGTTGGTGGCTCGTCCAAGAGAGAAACCGAGGTGGTTTATATACTTTTGAGAAAAAGGTGGCACCGAAAAACTCTCCACCAGAACATGGGAAGTCGGATTCACTAGTTGTCCCAACGACCAATGGCCGTGTCACGGATTTCGTAGTAGACTGTCCTAGAATCGGATATAGTAGGCTCCATATCGTATCTATAGACTACTACTACTAGTATTATAGGCTACTATGGACTACCATAGACTACTACTGCTATAGATTACTACTACCATAGACTACTACTACTACTACTACTACTACTACTACTACTATAGACTACTACTGCTATAGATTACTACTACTGTAAACTACTACTACTACAAACCACTAATGACTAATACTACTATAAACTACCATAGACGACCATAGACGACCATAGACGACTATAGCTTACTACCTATTACTTCTACTTCTACTATAGACTACCATTGACTACTATAGACTACTGACTACTGACTACTGACTAATGTTACTGTACTATAGCACTAGTACTACTATAGACTATAGACTACTGACTACTGACTACTGACTAATGTTACTGACTACTGACTACTGACTACTGACTGCTAATAACCATAGTGTCTCAATAGCAAAGTAAGTAACATAAAACTGGATCCCATTATAGAACAATTCCTGTGTCTTTGAAATATATATTCAGATTGAAACTCCTAGCTAAAGAGTGATTGTAGAAATACAAAGTAATACTCCAGATGATATAATGGGCTGCACTGCATTGGACTACAGTATAATGAACCACACTGTAATGGACTACACTATAATGGACTACACTATAATGGACTACACTGTAATGAACTACAGTACTATAAATCTCTACTACAATATTCAAGTAGAAGCAGTATAGACCTAGAACAAATCTAAAAGAGATGAGGATTTAGGTCTAGACCAGTGTTACAAGAGTTCTGTTATAGAGTAAAGAGTAAAGAGTAAAGAGTAAAGAGTAAAGAGTACGTGGTCTACAAACTAATACTTTCCCTCCATTACTTTTTTATGCCTACCTCTTCATACATCGCCTGTAGTTCCTATACGACCAATAGCTTCAAAAGTTTACGTATATAAATCATTGTACCTTTTCTCATACCACTTAGATAAATATTCTTGTTTGATTGATCTCTGAACTCAATCAACTAGTATCATCGCTATTTACATGATCTTACTTTCCAGTCCATAACTTCTTATAGATGGCAGGAATCTTTGAACGAATAGAAGATGGGGTGGTATTCCATTTACCAGCAAATTCATCAGTCACTGACTTCAAAAGATCGCCCATCTTCGTGTCCTTGGCTTGTTCATGAACACTTGCAAGCCATTGTTGAACTTTTTCCAAAACTTCTTCATCTGACGAAAGAGGTAAACTATCCACATATTTCTTTAAAATAATAGACTCTTGAGCCTCCACTTGCGCCAAATCATCTCTATTCTGAGACTTGTATAAAGCTTCTGAGTCTGCTCTCTGCTTCAACATCTTATTAAAAACTTTGTAGAGTTCAAATTCATCTTGCTTTCCACCATCAATCTCATTATTCTTAATGCTGGAGAGAATTGACCGGATAGTATTCTTCTCCACATTCTTCTTGGCAATCATGGCTTGCTTTAAATCAACCTTGATACTTTGCATTGCCTGGGTGTATGCAGGACTAGCCTGGAATCTTCTTAAACTTGCAAACATAACAAATTCCTTTTTTGGTGTGTTTTTTTAAGCTCTGGAGTGAGTTATTTCATAGGTCATCATCATGTTTCCGTGTGTTGAACTTCCGCACACACCACCGTACTGCGTGCACGTGACTCACTTCACTTTCTCTCCCACATAGTATATTCATATTGATAATCACCTTCTTTTATAATGCCCTCGGAGAATTCCGTATTCGTGAACGTCTTCAAATCCTCTGTACTCTTTTTATGCCACGTGTCCAAATTCCATGTTAAAAAAGTATCCAAAACTGGAACTTCAGTCTCCTCACCAATAAACTTCACATTGGTCACCAATAAATTGTCCACTCTTTCATCATCAATAAACTCATTATAAACTTGTGCTCCTCCAATAATAAATATCTTGGCAATCGTCTTATCTCCGTGACGGTAACCCAAGTCTTTCCAGGTCTGGAAAATCAGGTCTATGGAATTATAATGAAGCACTCCGTCTTCCATGGAGTTCTGGTGTTTCCGAGAAAGAACAACGTTTAAGCGGTTAGGCAAGGGGCGGAACTTAGAAGGAATGGAGTCCCAAGTGTTTCTACCCATAATCACGGCGTTAATGTGCCCGTCACTGCATGTAGAGGTAACATCCCGGAAATACTTGATTTCCTGTTTAAGTCTCCAGGGAAGTTTTCCTTTGGCTCCTATACCTAGATCAGGCCATAATGCAGCTACAATAAGTGAAACAGGGGGTCTTGCATGAGTCATAGTGGCAATAGTAGAAATAGGGTAGTAGTAGAAATAGTGGTAGTAGTAGAAATAGGGTAGTAGTAGAAATAGGGTTGTAGTAGAGGTAAGGATGTAGGAAGGGTTAGGGACGCGCGTCTGGTGGTAGGAACCCATTTGGGCGACGCGCCTGTGTGCAGGCCGCGACGTGACTGCAAAAATAACATAAACAAAAAAATACTAATGCTCCCAATATAAAGAGCTCTATATCACACTAGTAAAACAATGAAGATAAATTAATACACAATGATACAGAGCAGGTGCGTGGCACTGGCAGGTGGGGAAGCGTCACATATCGTCACTAATGTACAAAGAAGGGGATTCCTGGACAGTAGAAGCTCTTCTACTTGGTGGCCACCTTTCTGTTGGCCTTTCCGACCTTCTTACCAGGAGATGTTTTCTTGGAAGCAGTGGTCTTCTTAGTGGCTTTAGTGGCTGTAGTCTTAGTAGCCTTGGCCTTAGCGGCTGGTTTAGTGTCAGCCTTCTTGGCCACGGTCTTCTTGGCTGTAGCAACCTTCTTTGTGGCAGGAGTTTTCTTGGCACTTGGTTTCTTAGTTGTGGCCTCCTTCTTGGTAGTGGTCTTAGCGGCTGGCTTCTTAGCAGTAGTCTTCTTGTCTGCTGGCTTCTCAGCTACGGTTTTCTTGGAAGCAACCTTCTTGGAAGTAGCACCAGCAGTAGTAGTAGCACCAGCAGTCTTCTTGACAGCTGTCTTCTTGGCATCCTTCTTAACAGCAGTCTTAGATTCCTTCTTTGGAGAAGCCTTCTTGGTGACTTTAGCAGTAGCAGAAGCAGCGGGCTTTTCTTTCTTGGCATTCTTAATTGGGCCAGAAGATCCCTTGGGTTGCACAAAGTCACCGGACTCAACACCCTTTCTCAACGCCGAGTTGAACAACGAATCAAAATTAGAAGCCTTTGTGTCGAAGTTAGACTGGATGTACTTTTTAACAGCTTGGCGACTTATGGTTAGTAATTGAAGAAGAAGAAAAAAAAAAATCAAAAAAAAAAAAACACAGAAAATTCCGAGCCTGCGATATGGTTTTTAAAAACATAAGTAAGGGTTGTCATTGACAGCACATTTCCTTACCAAAAAAAAAAACAAAGGCAAGAATTGTTTGGTAAAAATAATAACATACGAAGAACCGTTTCTCTCCTTCAAGGCGGCAATGGTCGATTTGATCATGTCTAGATTGTTAGTATACAAATTCGCTGATGTAACACGAAAGCCAAAATTTAAAAATGTTGATCAAAACAACAAACACGCTTTTCGCTTGAGGAATAAGTTTCCCCCCGGAAAGGCTACGTACCCTTGTAAGAGATTTTAGAAGCGACGGTAGTGGCGGCAACAGAGGCCTTTGATTTGGGAGGCATGGTTATAAAAAAAGAGTTGGAATTGGAAATAAAATGTGGTAGAAAAAAGTGGGAAACACGAGAGGGAGGTTTCTCCAGAAAAGAAGCGCGCCTCGCACCGTCAGTGTTTTGGGCAGTGGATATACTACGAATGATGAAGTGAAATAAATACGCGGCCAACTAAAAACAAAAAAAAAAAAACAACAACCTGCGCCAATCCCACGTGAATCTTGTCCAAGAAAAAAAAAACAGTATCTGTCTGAGTTAAACGGGAACTGAAAATGTTATGGATGTAATGTTCAGGTGATTGATTGATTGATTTTGTCCACCATGGATTTCTTTCTTTCTTTCTAAAAAAATTTGGGTGGTCAAGTTAAACTTAAGTTTGAAGCAACTGAACATCTCTACTTCTCTTTTCGTTTGTTAAGTATTGTTTTTTTTGTGTGTGTTTAGTACTGTTCTCTTTGTATGTTTAGTACTGTTTTTTTTGTGTGTTAAGTACTGTTCTTTTTGTGTCTTTAGTACTGTTCTTTTTGTGTGTTTACTACTGTTCTTTTTGTATGTTTAGTACTGTTTTTTTTGTATGTTAAGTACTGCTTTTTTTGTATGTTTAGTACTGTTTTTTTGTATGTTCAGTACTGTTTTTTTTGTATGTTCACTACTTCTCATTTAGTCTGTGTACTACTTCTCATTTAGTCTGTTTAGTACTGTTCTTTCGCTCATTTACAGCTTCTCTTTTCCTTTGTTTAGTACAGTTCTTTAGTTTGGATGGTGCTACTGTATGTGTATGTATGTGTGTGTATATGTATGTATGTGTGTGGATGTGTGTGTATATGTATGTATGTATGGATGTGGATGTGTATTTAAAGCCTATAAGCGAATGTGTATTTTACTTTTTCGAGCCGAACGAAAAGAAAAACTCGTCGGTGGTAAATTGGGACATGACATCTGTAAAGTCGCGCTCGGGCTTGTTGTGTGCCTTGAATTTGTCATAGATTTCCCGGTGGAGATTATGGTGATTGGAAACACCTGTGACTGGCCCATTGGAGCGGTCTCTGAAACTGGCGGAAAATGTACTTTGACGAGGCCCAGTAAATTGTTCATAGGGCAGTGCCTTTAATTCTGGAGAAACCATGGATGCCTTGGCGTAAGGGTTGATTGAAGTCATGGATCCAGTATCTGTGAGAACCGAGCTTCTATTCTTTCTACCTTTTTTGACGAATGGAGCAGTGAACAGACCTGATTCTCGTATATGATCTCCTGCATGACTTTCTGTAGTTTGAGTCTCTATAGTCTGGGAACTACCCTGATCTCCAGTCTGGCTGGTATGGGTATATGGAATAGCCACGAGTCCATCTTCTTCGACTGCAGAAGAGAATTTGGGTTTGCTTTTCCAGAAAGCAAAAGAACTTCTTTTTTCCAATTCACCAGACTTTTCCATTTCATTAGAAAAAACATTCTCCTGGCTCATTTTCTCTTGGTAGTCCTCAAAAGGGTTTTCCTTAAAAGAGTAGTCCTTAAAAGAGTAGTCCTTAAAAGGGCTTTCCTTAAAAGAGTAGTCCTCAAAAGAGCTTTCCTTGAAAGGATTTTCCTGGCTGGTATTACTGGAAATGGTAGATTGGATTCTAGGCACATAGTATGGGTCGTCAATGCGTCCAGATGGATGGATTTGGAAATCCAGGATCTCCTTATCAATTTGTTTTTCCATATCCATAGAAGAGTCCAGATCACTAAAAGTTTCTTCCTCTGGAAGCAGAGCAGATTGTTCACGCATAGAAACTGCATTTCCAGCACCCATCATGAAACCAGGATGAAACGGAATATACATGATACATGTAAGAAGCACCAATAACCCATCCAAAGTCATCACATACTCTTCATGAGTGATTAAGTATCCGGTCCAGCCTTCACTCAATTCCACAAGACGGTAGATACACCTAATATAGATGAGAGCCACACTGATCAAGATCACAAGTGGGTAGTAACCAAAAGTATTCTGAGACCAGATTTTGCGGTGTTGTTGATTATACTTCTTATGCAAAAAAGTAGATTGCATGGTCTTACCTCTTTCTGTTTGGAAGAGTAAATCAATTAATGTCAATACCAGAAACCGCACCTCGGTACTGGCCTTAAAGTAGATGTTGAACAAGAAATCAAAAAGAAGGTAAACGAAAAGTGTCATGGAAACAACCTGGATAGCTATTCCCGTCACCATAATATTGGTTCCAGTATCTGTGCTTTCTAACCTCTGTAATTTGATGGCAGCAAGTCCTCCACCTGCAGCCTGGATTATAAGAGATAACATATCGCAAAAAATAAAGATATATGAGAACCAAAGTGGTTTCAACCTCAGGTATTGTCTTCCATATACCACTAAGAGTTGTGCTAATAAATAATAGATTCCTGCCATGATGACTGCAGGTGCTAGAGTGAGTGAAATGACCTGGCATATAAATGGCACCTTATTGGAATAATCAGAAATGGAAGATGTTCTAGCAACATATCCTGCAAGTTCCAAAGCTGTTCCAACCACAAGACACATTCCAAAATAAAGGTACTGTTTCCAAACAAAGAGTCCGGTATGTAAGGCCATCAACAAGGCAAAACATATAGCAAATATGGTGTTTGCAGACATGCTTAACTTCATCTGATAAAGATTAAAGCCCATTTCCAAATCCTGGAGTTCCATAGTAGCATTCCAAATGATTTGGGTCATTCTCGGAAGTTCTTGAGTATCTGTTGCCGTAGCTATATAATTTTGAGCTGACACAACGGAAAGGGAAGCTTTTGCTCCTTTAACTGCACGTGCCAAATTATATAAATCCACCCTTTGGGTCACGGTGGGATATGCTGAAGATGCTGATAAAAGTGTACTAACGATTCCATTGATATTTGTAGGGTCAATGTGTGTCAAGGTGGTTTGTGTTGGGAGTACATCTGTAGTCCATGCACCCGTCAATTTCTGCAATTGCGAAGACATGCTTTTAAAGAAAGACGAGATGTGAGGGGATGATGGAGAAAAGAGGGTATTGGAAACGAAGGTATATTATTATAATGTATGGGCTTGTGTTGTTGTTGTTGTTGTTGTGTTTTTTTTTTGAAGGTCCTAGGGGGGGATTCCCTCTATTTATGTGGGTAAGACCATATCCTCATTTGGGGCTTATGTGAGTGAGGTGCATATGGAGGATGAATGTTCATTACCGCATTAGGAAGGACAGACTGCGTGGCCTGTGTATAGACCCTCATTACGAAACGTACTTTACTTTCTTTGGTAATGTTTTTTTTGCTTCCTTATACTTTTTAGGTTATTTGCTAGGCACACTACAATCACTAAAAGCCCCGCATCTTCAAAGCCCCGCATATTCAAAGCCCCGCATCTTCAAAGCCTTCATATCTTCTTCAGACTTGCATATCATGTTTTGATGGAAAAGCAACCGTCTATGGTCACGTGGGTCACGTGAGCCTTTAGAGTATTGCATACGTAAAACTTGTCTTGCTTCATACTACACATAACTATTCTGTAGCTTTTTTTTTTATTCTAGATTGTGTATCAAATGCTTTATTCTAGATTGTGGATCAATGCTTTGGCTCTTGTTGCATTTGCTCTTCTACTCCCTTTCCTTCCCCGTTAAAAATCTCGCTGGTCAATTGCTCTCGTTTCCAGAACTTGAGTAGTAGATCTCCATAATTCTGAAGATCCTCAACGGAGATCATAAGCTTAAAGTCAAGCAAGAGTAAAAACTGCAACTCCAAATAATTAAGCTCCTCCAACGGAAGTCCTCCCACCTTGGCGTACCGGAGATTTTTATAGAAAATATCACTGATGAACTTGGAGCTCACAGTGATACCTGAAATTATGAGCCGATGGATGTTATATGAATCCATCACAAAAAGTTGCTCCGACTCCGCACTATCCTCCTCCAGAGATGACTTCTTTTTCTTTTGCAAGTTATTTGCTCTTTTGGCAATCCGGTCGAAATACACCAAAAGTGAAAGAAACACGTCGTTGGTCACCGGACAATACTTCAACGCCCGCATGAGGTACGCATGAAGCGTGATTCCTGGCACGTTGGTGCCGTGAAAAGCAAGCACGTTGGCCAAGTACCGGTTTTTTAGTTCGTCATCTTCGTCGTCTGAAGTTTCATCGGAATTGTCGTCTTCGCCAATATGTGCCACGGTAGTGTTTACACCATCGCTGCTGGAGAAGCTGACCGAGTCGCGGACGATATCCGACTCACGTTCCATTTTCTTTTGTTTCTTTTGTTCTTTAAGCTTTTGCCTCACTGCAAGAGTGTTTTCGAAATGATTGGGGTGAAGTTTATCATTGGCCTCTATTATTTTTGTAAGAAGACACGCAAGCATTGTGATGAGATCTTCCACGGGATGTTCCACAATGTTCAAGCGCTCCTCGTACCCCGATTCCGAATCGGGGTTTTCTCGTGCTGCCTCGTCTCGAGTCTTGAGAATCTCTAGGTATTCACTATACGTCATATAATGATCGGGCCTTATGGAGGCTTGGTCTGCTGTATTAGATGTGTCATGACTTGGGGCATTCAGGATATTCGACGATGCCCCTTGTGCTTGAGACAGTATTTGGTTTTGTTGTTGTTGTTGTTGTTGTTGTTGTTGTTGTTGTTGATGATGATGATGCTGTTGCTGCTGTTGCTGCTGATAATGAGGGTAATGCAGGTTCTGGTATTCATCCATCTCCACATTCTCCGGAAGAGCAGAACGGTCTGAAGGCAACCTCTGCATCAGAGAACTTCCTTGCATAGCAGAAGAGCCAGCAAACGAGTTGGGCAAGGAATGGGGCTGGGTATGGGGAAGCTTTTGGAACGCATTAGTGCTTGGGTTGGTGAAGCTACTTAGGTGACCTTGATTATTAATTTGAGAGTTTGCGGAATCCATGGAAATGTTAGTGGTGGGCACCGTAGGAATCCTGTAGGGAGCAGCAAAAGGACCTTGAGGGTACAGTTGCTGGAAGGAAGGGTCACCGGTCTGGGGAAACTGCTGGGAAAAAGAGGGAGTGAAGGAGATGTTGGAAGTATACGACGATGACACGGCATTTGGGGCATTATGGCCCAAAGGAATGTAGTTTGCTGGTGTATACAGAGAAGTTGAGTTGGGCACAAAATGGCTAGAAGGGTTCTGATTGAACGAGGACGATGTCAGGTGTGAATTGGCGAACTGCGACTCGGTGTGCGAGCTGAAAGAATTAGGAAAATAGTGTTGGTTTGTCTGGGGAGTGACTGAGGCCGAGTATGAAGGTGGCTGCCGAGGGAAATTGTGGCTTGTTGAGGAGGATGCAGCAGGCTGGGGGGTCATGCTCTGTTGATTAAAAGAAGATGACATTAAGTTCTTGGTGAGGTTCGACACCGACAGTTTCTTTTGCGTCTGGCTGTTATCCGAACTGGCGGAAAATATAGATGTATTGAGAGACTGCGGCTCCAGATGAGGATCAGAGCCTGGCCGGGTGTCCGAGTATTGGCTCATCGCTAGAGGGTTAGTATGAGCTAAAGAAGAAGGAGTAGGGAGTAGGGAGTAGGGAGTAGTAGAAGGGAGTATTAGGGAGTAGTAGTAGAAGGGAGTAGTAGTAAAGGGGAGTAGTAGAAGGGAGTATTAGGGACTAGTAGTAAAAGGGACTAGTAGTAAAGGGGAGTAGTAGTAGTAGTAATAGTAGGGGGTAAATGAAGACGGAATAGGGTCAGAATTGGACCAGGTTTGTTTTGTGGAAGCATCAAAGAAATGAAACAAAAAAAAAACAAAAACAGAACCAGCAAAAACAACCATCTATACCGTCGGTCTCCATCTCCTTAGACTCCCATAGCCAAAGCCAACGTCGTCGGCCGAAGCTCAAAGATAAACATACTTGTAAACAATATAACACAGGGCCCACAGGGCGCGGCACATTGGATGTAGTCAGAAACGGAGGGACTATGAAGCTCACTTTTGGAATAGTGAGGGCGAGAAGCGGGGCGGGATTAAGCGCTAGCGTGGTGGTGGCGGCGGTGTGCTCTTTAAAGACGAGGGTGAGTCTATGGGCATGTAATGATTGGGGGAGGCCAGGAAAAAAAGCTGAGGTCCGTGGAGGCACGGATGTGGGGGGATCTCGAAAAGTCGCGGCTCGGTGTCACGCTCAGGCACATGAGTTTTTTCATGATCTGCGAGCAAAGATAACGTAAAGTGAAGTGAGGTAAAGTGAGGTAAAGTGAGGTGAGGTCAGGTGAGGGAAAGTAAAGTGAGGTAAAGTAAAGTGAGGTAAAGTAAAGTGAGGTAAAGTGAGGTGAGGTCAGGTGAGGGAAAGTAAAGTGAGGTAAAGTAAAGTGAGGTAAAGTAAAGTAAAGTGAGGTGAGGTAAGTTAAGTTAAGCTTAAGTGAGGCAAGTTAAGGTGGAGGGGATGGGACCATGGGGAATTGATTTGTGGTGGTTAATTTCATAAAAAAAAAAGTGAGAGAGAGGAGGTGGAGGTAGGGTGGGGGCCAAGACCTTGGCTCTTTATATATATATATATGTAAGTTTTTTTATTTTGTATTCCTTTATTTTATTCTTTTGTGATGTTGGTCTTATTTTATTTTATTATGCTTTTGTTTGGCTTTGGCTTTGGCTTTGGCTTTTGTACCCAACCCCCTGTTTCGTTGTGTGTGTTGTGTGTGTTGTAACCCTTGTCTCTAACTGTGGATATGAGTGGTGGGGGAACCTCTGTTGCAACACAGTAGGGCCGAGCAAAGCTGCGCAGTCGAGCTCGAGCTCGAGTTAAGCTCACACGTGCCTTGGATCACGCGTAGTGCGAGTTAGCTCCAACCTATAATTTCACTCAAATCTTAGTCTCAGTCTCACAGTGCTACAGTGTTATAGTGTTATAGTCTTACAGTGTTATATTCCACAGTGCCATAGTGTTATAGGGTTATATTCCACAGTGTTATAGTGTTCTAGTCTTGCAGTGTTCTAGTCTTGCAGTGTCTCAGTGTTATAGTCTTACAGTGTTATAGTGTCTCAGTGTTATAGCCTACAGTCTCAAGTCTCAGTCTCAAGTCTCCATGTCTACTGCATCCAAGGTCACGTTTGCCGCCTCCACACTTTTTGCTGTGGGCTCTTTTATATATATTAATGTGGAGCAGAGAATCGAACAGGAGAACCTTCGACAAGGACCCATTAAGGATGCGGAGCGGATGCGCCAAAAGATGTCCAAGAAACAGTTAGCCAATGATTTGGAGCACCGTGAACAGATGGCCTTGAAGTCGGAGTATGAACTGATCCAGCCTTTGAATTCTGAAATCATCACTGCTGAAGATTAGAGATGTGGAAATGGGCTCTAAAAATGGGGCTCTAAAAATGGACTCTAAAAATGGACTCTAAAAATGGACTCTAAAAATTGACTCTAAAATTGGGGCCATGAAATGAGACCATGGAATGAGACCTACAAACTTGACCCTTCTATTCCTTTGTTTATATTATCATAGTTTGATTCTCCAGCTACTTCTTCCATACGAGGTATGTTTTCTGGAATCTGTACATAGTCTATACGTGACTCTCATGCTAAGAGTTCACGGAACACCCATTAAAATGGTTTAAGAAAAGATACATAATTTCACCAACCCAAATAAAAAAAAAAAATAAAAGAAAAGTAATTATAATAGTAATAATAATAATGAACATATCAACTCAAATTGATACTCTAGAAGCTCCTCTCCTTAGGTGTGATAATTTATTGTTAGGACAGTCTGGGCCCTGTTTATAGGCCATTTTTTGCTCTTTCAATTTCTGTATATAATTTTCCTTTTCCTCTTTGCTTCAATCAAGTTGGAATTCTTCTTTATATGAAGTGTGCATCTAGTTCAGTCAAGTACACACGGTATAGACTCAGATATGACTCTTTAATTGTGACATGCCATACTATATAATATACAGCACTTAATAACAATTCATTACACAAAATGAAATTGATCTGACTCTAGGTATGACTAACATAGGTTTGTATAGAGACTCTGGTTTCCCACTATAACATAATTATGGGCCTAGAAACTGTCTATATATATTCTCCAAGCCTTAATACGTCTACCCGATCGGAAGCCAAATAAAGTAATGGACTATCTTTATTTGGTCATTTTCGTGGTCTCCTCGCGTTCCAGATCTACAGTCTCAGTGTGAACGCGCCAGTCCTATGCTATATGACCCATACTCTATATGACCCATGCTCTATATGACCCATACTCTATATGACCCATGCTCTATATGACCCATACTCTATATGACCCATACTCTCTCATGACCGTACAGTGTTATAAGTTTTAGAGTATACAGTATAGTATATAATACTTGAAGTTTGGTACGTGAATTCACATACAACACTAAGGTATAGTGTAATAGGGTACAGTATGACTTAGATCAGTAAGAGTATGACTTTGAAATCAGTAAGAGTATGACTTTGAGATCAATAAGAGTATGTAGTATCTCATGTTTATATAAAGTATGGACAGTTAATGTAGTAAAAAAAATGGTAGTATGGAGAGTGAAAGTATTAATAGAAAATAGAGGAGTGATGATGGGATGCAGGATTAAGTGTGGTGAGTCCAGAACCATTAAGCATTCATGGATGACAGAAATAAGGTACGTGAGTGCATGACTCATGGAAATGTACAGTATGACTTTAGTGGTGTACAAGAAGAAAGAGTAAGGTGACCTTAGCCTGAACCACCACCAAGAGTGTATAGGAGTTTATAATAAACCCATGCCAGGAGTATCACTATGGCCATGATTAAATAATATTAAGGTTTCTCCCATGACTTCATTTTACAAGCCATGATTTTGTTTCTTATAAATTATAGGTAGTAGTAGTATTTGTCTTCCCACATAATATTCTGATTAATTAATTCAACACTAGGAATGTAGCGAGAGTTCCAACTTATATAGTCCAAGAAGTCTGCTAGACCTTCAGTCTTTTACTGAAATTAAACCTTCAAAATGTTTCACCAAAGAAAGGCGAAGCACACTTTATACTTTTTAAGAGTGCAACTATTGGATCGTTTGACATTTGCGTGTTGATGATTGTCTCAGGGTCTTATTTCTCAAATGATGTCTTATTTGCAATATCAATCTCCAAATCTGTCCAATATCTCCAATACGTCGAACATCTCCAATACGTCCAATATGTATTAATACGTGGGTCTATCTTGTCCAATATGTGTTAATGTTGTTCAATATCTCCAATGTGTCAATTGTGATGTCAATTCTACTGTTTGAACGGGCCTTGGCCTACTTATATATGGTCAACTGTAGGGATGGCCAGCTGTAGTAGCATGGCAGTAGCAGCAGTAGTACTGGTAGTACTGGTAGTAGTCTGTAGTCAATATCTAGTAGCCTGCAACCAGCAGTCATAGTCATAGTCTGTAGTCATAGTCTGTCATAGTCATAGTCATAGTTATAGTCTGTCATAGTCATAGTCATAGTTATAGTCTGTGTCTGGAAGGGAAGTAGTAGTATAGGGTCTGTAATTAGATTCACTGGCCACGTGATCTCAATACCTATATGAGTTATATTCCAGCCATCTTGCATCTAACACTTATACCCTTATACTACTTTTATTATACCGTTAAGTAATAAGTAAAATTAAGTTCAAATTAAAATTTTGATTTATGGCCTTTTTTTTCTTTCTTTCTTACCGTCACTTATGACCTATACTTATAAATATAAGCATTTGTACAGTGTTTTTTTCAAAACTATTCAACCCAATAATTCAAAAAAGGTTCGTATCCCTTATGTGCAGTCTTTCAAATTGTAAATGGCAAATGGCAAATGGCATATTAGTTCATCCACCACCGAGCTGAAAAGCTTCAAGAAATGATACGTGTTCTTTTGAATTTGCACCACCAAATCAGCACCATGAGTTCCGACGCTAAAAAATTGAATTTCCTGGTAACTCTTCAAGTCGTCCAACTCGACATAAAGCGTGGTGATGTCTCTATTGGCGATTTGCTGGAAGAGATCCAAGTACTTGACGCCACTGGAGCCACTGGAGCAACTGGAGCCACTGGAGACACTGGCAGTTTTAGATTCATCCATTAGCATCACCTGACGCTTTGAAATGGGTGAAGAAATCTTTGACCTGGTTTTTGATTTCATTGTAGTTGACATTGATCTGCACCGTCGGCAAAGCAACTGACTGTAGTGGACATAGTGAAAGTTAAGTAGGAGATTCACGACTGTTTTAAGGGTGTTTGGACTATTCTCAGGCCCAAGGCCAAATTCCTCTAGTTTGTCATATTTCATCACCGGTGTTCCTCTAGTTTGTCATATTTTATCACCGGTATTCCCCTAGTTTGTCATATTATATCACCGGTATTCCCCTAGTTTGTCATATTTGATCACCGGCATTCCCCTAGTTTGTCATATTTGATCACCGGTATTCCCCTAGTTTGTCATACCCATAAAATATAAAAAAATGTCCACGGCAAAGCAAAGAATTGGAGGCAGTACTAGAGATTATGTGCACACCCTTAAGATCAATTCTCGGACAAGAGTAGAACTTGGAGTTCCGAACCCTCAGTTCACCTCACCTCACCATCTAGGGATAATTTTGTCNCATCGGATTCGACCTCGTAAACTGCTGGGTTCTTGTACACACCCTTTGGAATATGGTAAGTGTGTTCCTCGGTGGTGGACTTGGTGACAGTGATACCAAAGTCTTTCATCATGGCAATGGTCATATCAATGTACAACTTGGAGATTGGGGTTCCTCCTACCAAAGCCAAAGTAACTTCTTCCTTGGCGCATGGAGCACACATCAAGATTGAAGACACATACTGAGAAGAAATGGTAGCAGCCAATTCAATTCTGCCACCTTTCAAACCTTGGCCAGCTTGAATCTTCAATGGCAAAGATCCAACACTGTTCAAGTATTCGATTTGCGAGCCATTTGCAGTCAAAGCATCAACCAAAGGTCCGATGGGTCTTTCTTGCATTCTGGCGTTACCAGTGATGATAGTATAGTCATTAGAAGACTTGTTGATACCAAGCAAAGCAGACACTGAGGCCAAAAACCGAGAGGCAGTACCTGCGTTTCCGAGATAAATCTGCTCGTCGCAAGTGACGAGATTTCCACCATTGCCATCAACTACTATGGTGTCGCCATTGTCCTCAGTAGAGATCTTAGCACCCTTGAGTGCTGCCACGGCTGCAAGCATATGTCCGAGGAGCAGAAACAAAATTGGTACCTTCAACAGTATCTTGGACCCCAAATGATCGATCCATGTAAAAAGCGTATCCTTCTTTGAGGAAAAAAAAAAGGTGGGTGCAGCTGACCAATTACCATATGACAATACACGATGAACTTTTATTCATTAAAGAATTTCATATTCTGGATTTTTAAATCTGGAGGATTCTTAAATCTGGAACTGTTAATTATTAGACTTACTATTGTTCGAGTATCTATTGAGTGCAGTCCACGGTGGTTCTCTATCCTATGGGAGTAATTCGTAATCTGACAATTGTGAGGCGGGGCATACCCGTGAGTCTGGTAATAAAATGTAATATAGCTCGTTCCTTCTTCGGAGGAAAGCTTTGCGTCAGGTGTGTGCTTTAACTAACAGGTTGCTTCTGTTCCAATATAAATCTGGAAGATTCTTAAATCTGGAGGATTATCTCATATAGTACACTACATTTGGGAGTCGTGTAGTACCAATCAAGGGTCAAAAACAAATGGAGAGGGGGATGAATTGATTTTCTTTGTTATCCTGTATTTAACACCAAAGTTAGGGATTTACAAAAAAATAAAATTGAAATACTGGTTTGTCTGTTTTTTTTGTTTTTTTTGTTTGTCTGTTTTTTTTGTTTGTCTGTTTTTTTTGTTTGTCTGTTTTTTTTGTTTGTTTGTTTGTTTAATTTTGCTAGTCTGGCTTGACTAGTTTTGAAAATCACTATACTTATCAAATATATCCATGACTACAATTACGAGAGCTGACGCATTGGCTTGGCTTGAATCAGAGTACTATTTCTGGGCGATGGTTCTTCTTCTGGTTAAAGTAATAAATGGTCAAAGTGTTTTGGCTGCGTTACAACTCTTTCCTTTGGATGATTATATGTTTTTATTATAGTCCCTTACTATTATGAATATATGTATGAGCTCACATCAATTCTCCGGTCATAGCATAAGAAAATTATATTGTTTTCTAATATATGGAATTCTTGTAAGACCAATAATAGACCGTATTATAGTACGGATTACGTGGTATATATTACACAATACATAAAAATGCCTGGTGTACGGGTGTAGTAGTACACTATAATATTATAGTGATCCATAATTAATTGGACCCTATTTTAGTGGACCCTATTTTACTTGAATTTAAATGGGTACTGCTTTTTTTCTATGTTTAGTAAGGTGTTGGTTTCTTAGATCAAATAAGTATAAGTCATTGTAGTGACCCCGGAATTGAGAGTCTCGGCCCGGAACTACTCAACACTATGTCCTCTAAAGCTGTACTCAATAAAGCAATTTAATTTTAAAATAAAACTAATGTGATGTCCGGAATTCTAGGATCTCAAAAATATAAATTATATGGTTATTTAGTAGGAGAATGGGTACTTTGTGTTGGTCCTTTTTGACCTGGGGTAAATGGGTGTACGGGTGTGTTTTTGATCCGGTAGTCGCATTTCCGGGGTCCCATATTCCGGTAGTCCCATATTCCGGGGTCCCATATTCCGGGGTCCCATATTCCGGGGTCCTTAACTCCGGGGTTGCAACCCACCCCAAAGCAACGATTTATTAATTACTGTTTCCCGTGTTTTTTTTTTCCTTAGTTTTTGTTCTTAAGAAAGGATTTTGACCATTTACAGTCTTTTTCAAAATAATTCAAACCAAGCTCTAGATTTAAGAATACAGAATCTTGAATTTCAATGATGGTCTGTGTGTGAAACATCATGACATTTGATTCTAAAGACTCTATGAAGGGGCACAAAACTTTTTGAGTTATTGGGTTATTTAATTTTGCTAGTTCTGGCTCTAAGCATTTTGCCCTCTGGTTTGAATAGTTTTAAAAATCACGGTATATATATATATATATATCATCCTGCACATAGAACAGCAGCTCCCTATATTACTTCTAGTACACTAGTCTTTAATAGCCCAGATTCCATTATACCCAATTTTTTAGGTTACATCAGAAAACATTGATTATTACTACTATTTAGGTAAGGTATGTAAGGTATTCATCTGGTTCAATATAATCGTACGTCAGTAGTATTGAGTACGGAGTAGTACTAATATAATGACCACACACAAGCTGTACATTATAAAGTTGATTTCATGAAAACAATTATACTGGTTAGTGACTACATACTATTGACTACTTACTATTGACTACTTACTATTGACTACTTACTATTTACTACTTACTATTGACTAATTACTACTGACTCCGTACTACTTACTTACTTACTTACCTGATACTACGTTGACTCGGTATGTTGGCACACACACTTGGTTAAAAATACTTGCTAAGTGGTTTCCAAGTATTAACAAATAAAGTCCAGTTTTCAATTAAAGTACAGCAAGTCTTCATACAAATCTCGACTAAGGTGAGATACTCCGACTACTGGGCAGAGCTCCTAACCCCATCTCATCTTATGCAAGAAGAACCATCAGGATTATCAAGTACACGTTATTCACAAAAGTAAGAATAAACGTTGTGGATATTTAATAATACATTATATGTTATGTTCTTTTAATACATTTATGCCTAACTTCTTATATTCGTTGATGGTTCCTTAAAAAGAGGAGCCAGAATGGCTTCTATACCTTTGAGAGTGGTTTCTATAACTTTGAGAGTGGCTTCTATACCTTTGAGAGTGGCTTCTATACCTTTGGCTATAATGTCTTTGGTAACAATACGGTCTAGTTTAAATTGCTGGGTGAGGATCCTGTCTTTGACATAGTCCACTTTTTTGCGAATCAGTTTGGTTCCTTCAAGAAGAGAATCATTGTTCAATGTCTTAATTGCACCTTCATTATCACAGAGCACTGTGCACTTGTGCTTGTGACCTAGTTCTTGAAGTAGGTTTGATATCCACTCTAGTTGACCAACGGTAACTTGGAGTACTATCATCTCAGCAGCTGTAGTCGAGCTTGTAGAGATTTTTTGAAGTTTGGATCGATAACAGACGGGAACGCCAGCAAGCATAATCAGGAAACCTGTAGTAGATTTAGAATTTGCGTCAGGTTGTGAGCCAAAATCTGAGTCACTAAATGCGTCAAAAGCATCTGTCACATTCCTTCTGAAAATAATTGCATGATGCGAGGTTTCACGAAGGTACCGAAGTAATCGTTTCGCATGGTCCATGTGTTTTGTAGTAGGTCTTGAAATGAAAGGTATCTGGAGAGCCTCAGTACAACGAACATAATATCAAGTCTAAGAGTTTTGGCTGAATAAAGTAATTTGCCAACTAGAGATCGATACTCAGTTTCGTCGCAAAGCTCAAGATCTTCATCAAGTGTCCTATCAAACTTTTCACCTGTGGCTGGAGCGTGGCTTCTATACATTTGAGAGAAACGTGTGACCGAAAAACTCTCCACCAGAACAATGGGAAGCATTATTCTGGAATGTTCAAAAGGAGCCATCTATGTACGAAATGCTCTGATACCAAATGCCGTATCACCATTGTAACAATATTCGGACTGAGAGGCTTCATAATACCTTCATAGGCAGAGCCCTGCCTATGGTGGATCTAACATATACTACATTACTCAATTACTACATTACTCAATTACTACATTACTCAATTACTATGTTGCTCAATTACTTTGTTACTCAATTACTATATTACTCAATTACTTTGTTACTCAATTACTTAGTTACTCAACTACTTCGTTACTCAATTACTATGTTACTCAATTACTACGTTACTCAACTACTTGTTACTCACAGATCATACTTAGTCAGTCAGGAGTGGTATCTAGGTTTAAAGGGGACCTTTATTCAGTACTTATGTGAATCCTCTAGTAAGTCCTCTAGTCAGTCTTGGATTGCGTTAATTAAATTCCGTCTTAGTATCACTGTATTAAGCCCCATTACTTGGTGCACTATGGCCCACACTGAGTACTCATTCACTTATCATTCACTTATCATCAATTACGCAGTTGGTGTGTGGTATTTGGAAAAGGTATTAAGCTAGAAATAGACTATTTCCAGAGCCGTAGTTGTTTTTTTTTATATAATGGTCTAGTGTTGGAATGACTTGCGAAGTGTGTAATTAGTGTCTTGAAGTGTGTCTATTTTAGAGGGGGTCTTAGCGAGTCTATACACTAAACATTTAGTAGACTATAGTGTAGTATAGTATAGTGTAGTATAGTATGGTATAGTGTAGTATGGTATATTGTGCATAGGTGTGGTGACTCATGGCTGTAGTTTTACCAAGACTACTTACGTAAAAGTGCCCTATAGAGACTGTTACTTTATATTATGAACTCCACCAAGTTCCAAGCATGTTAGTTTTTGATCCACTACCACGAGAAGAGAGGAGTCAATACAAGAAGAAGGAGACAACACGAAAAGAGAGGAGACAACACAAAAAGAGAGGAGACAAGATCATTGTATTCAGTGACAATGTGTACGCTTTACAGGGGTGGAGTATGCGATGAAGTTGAACAAACCAATTATTTATGGTGCTACTCCACAGCAGGATAAAATGGATATCTTGTAGAATCTGCAAGCACAACGACTAGACGAACACCAGTCTTCTTATCCCATGTCAGAAACAACCCCATGAATTTTATTGAATCCACGTGCTTGATCCAGATCTCGTTGCACTACGGTTCCACAAGACAAGATATTCATCTATGCCGGATTAGCTGGTATAAGGTATAATGATTCCGCTAGGAGACTAAGAGAAATCAGAAGCCAATGAACATATTAAACAATACCTATTTCGTTAAGTATAACCTTGTTTTTGAGTAACACTTTGCTGTAGTACTAAACCAGTCAGTCAATAGAACTACTACTACTACTACTACTACTACTACTACTACTACTACTAACTACTTACTATAAACTACTTACTACTACTACTAACTACTAACTACTACTAACTACTACTAACTACTAACTACTTACTACTAACTACTAACTACTTACTACTAACTACTAACTACTAACTACTACTACTAACTGCTTACCTTTTCATTTCTGCATTTGACTTTATGGTCAAGTAATCAGAAAGTAAGATTAGTATCTTAGTCAAGTTTGACTTCAAGAAGGCTAAAGTCACGTTATCTACATCATAAAGTGTAATTTGCATAGTACTGGACATCCTATTAATACTATTTATATTCTTCGGACACCTTAACATTCATAGCATTATATGTGGATGATCTCTTGGTAATTGGTAACAGCTCCGCTGAGGTGTCGAGGTGTCGAGGCCAAAGGAAAGGCTTAGTAGCAGCTTTCAAATGAAGGATTTAGGAGAGGCCAAGAAATTTCTTGGTATGAACATTGTGGTGGGAGATGGTTACACTAAGTTGCATTTGGGTGATTATATTGATGCTCTATTGCTTAATTATGGACTTGATCAATGTCGTTCAAATGTTGTACCAGCCGGAAGTGAAAGGATTTGAGAAAAATACAACTGATAGAGATGAAGAACTTTGTGATGGGACGGAATACCGATCTATAATTGGCAAACTACTCTTTGCTGCAAACACTATTCGTTTGGACATCAATTACATTGTACTGAAACTTTCCAGATACCTAAAGGACCCGTTAAACAAACATTTGGCTGCTGCCAAAAGGGTACTTTGCTACCTCAAAGGAACAACAACTTTTGGGCTCATATACGTGCCTACGACATCTCAAAATCTTGTCGCATACTCTGGCATCTTGTCGCATACTTTGACGCAAGCTTTGCTTCGGAAGCTGATGAAGGATATCGATCGATTACAGGGTACATGATAATTTTTGGTGGATCACCAGTACTGTGGAGATCCAAGTTACAGAAAACTTTTGGTGTTCTTCTCCACACTTAACGCAGAATTACTAGCTCTTAAAACGACAGTGATTGAAGCATTGTGGGGCTGATAATCCGTAAGTAAGATTCACTCCCACCGAATTTTAATAATAGCTGGAAATACTAGCCAATGGCTTAACCCCATTTTCTTATGTATTAGAGTCTTCTGAGTTAAGTCTTCTGAGTTAAGTCTTCTGGTAAAATATCTCTAAGTGCTAAACTAAATAACGAAATATATAGGCTAGCTCTAGCTCACATACACTCTAACAAGTGGGTATTAAATTCTGGAGAGGCTTCATAATACCTTCATAGCCAGGGCCATGTCTATGGTGGATCTAACAGTATTATGGTACTATGGTATATGGTAGTAGTATTTCTATGGTGTTACTATGTCAGTGTAGTACTATGATGGTATATGGTATATGGTATTTGGGCGAGGATGGGAAGTACATATTTATAGGCATTTATAAAGTAGGTACTGTTACATCCACAATAGGTAGAACATTACATATAGATACATTATGGAGCCTACGATGTCTGATTCAAGTAGTGTCTACTACAAATGTCGTGACATTTCCATTATTCTGGTGGAGAGTTTTTTGGTACCACGTTTCTCTTAAAGTTATATAAGCCACTCCGGTTCCTCAAAGAGAGGATCCATCAACGAATACAAGTTTAGGACAACACATGTTATAGAGAACATAACAGGCACTATAGTATGGTATGGTATGTTATGGTATGGTATGGTATGGTACACTGGAACTGTCCGTAAAGCAGGAGCATTCTGAAATGAGAATTAACTCATGGATGTCAACTGCAGGTGAGTTGTTACACACTCCTTAGCGGATTTCGACTTCCATGACCACCGTCCTGCTGTCTTAATCGACCAACACCCTTAAAAATACTCAAAAGTATATTCAATCGAGTATAATGATTCAAGAGACATATTTCAAGAGACATATTTCAAGAGACATATTTCAAGGGACATATTTCAATAGGACATGGGCAAAGAATAGCCATAATGCCTACCTTAGTATTCAAGTTCCTCAAGTTCCTCAAGTTATTGCATCAGAACACAGCCCAATCCGTTCCGTTCTTAGAGGCATCACCCAGTCTTTGAGATTTTACCTCAGCTTTTCCATCAAAATAATTGGATAAAGATATGCTACTATCCATTAAAAAGATTTGATTATGAATAAAACTATAACAAGTATGTCGTTTAGTGGTAAGTTCTTACATCTATAATCAAATAAGTCGCAATCCTATGAGATGATTTGGAACCAATTATGGTCTTCCTTGAAAAAAAAAAAAATGAGCTGCTACTTCACCCTCTTTTCAGGGAGATCGGAATGAGGCAAAAACAGGAGGGGGGGAATTCGATGAATCTGAAGCAGCTGGGGTATCGTATAGTAGTATGGTATGGTATGGTATGGTATAGTATGGTATGGTATAGTATGGTATGGTATAGTATAGTACGGTATACAGTGTTTATCAAAATGATTCAAATCAACCTCTAGATTTAAGAATTCAGAATCTTGAATTTTAATAATGGTTGGTGTGTGAAACATTATGTCATTTGATTTCAAAGACTCTGTGAAGGTATATAAAGCTTTTTGAGGGATTGGTTTATTTAATTTTGCTACTTCTGCCTATAAGCATTTCGTCCCCTGGTTTGAATGGTTTTGAAAATCACTGTAGTATAGCACAGTATGGTATAGTAGTATGGTGTAGTAGTACAGTGTTATTCGAAACGATTCAGACCACACTAGCAAAATTAATCAGTTGAACATAGATGTGTGATCAAATTCACAGTATAATAGTCACCTATTATACCATAGAGTACTATACCATCGAGTACTATATCATCGAGTACTATACCATAGAGTACTATACCATAGTACTATACCACAATAGTAGTATACCCATTATATCCACCATAGATAGAACATATGGAGCCTAGGATATCTGATCCTAGTAGTGTCCAGTACAAATGCCATGACACGATATTTCGGATGAGCGTTATTGCTAACCGTGTGGTATTTTGAAATGATAATAGCTTTGGCCTTCACTAACTCTCTTAAGAAATATGATATAGTGGTCAACTTTCGTGTTTTAATATTCATTTCAAAACTCGGCATTTGTCATGTTCTTCTCTTAATTCACTCGATGTTCTCGTATAAGAATATTCCCTTACACGTTCTAACTATCACCTTCGTCAGATCATAGGTAGACCATAGGAAGACCATAGGAAGACCATAACTAGACCATAGGTAGACCATAGTTAAAGTTAGACCATAGCTAAAGTTAGACTATAGCTAAAGTTAGACTATAGCTAGACCAGAACCCAAAGAGGCTTAGCTCCCATTTCACTTCACTTCAACATGAACACCACAACAATATTTCTTCTTTCCTCTGTATGTAGTCACATGAATGTATAGTATTCATAGATGTTCTGATGAGTCAAGTTCAATTATTCGGCTGTTCAATTTTTTGGTCGTTCAATTTTTTGGTCGTTCAATTTTTTGGTCGTTCAATTATTTGGTCATTGTGAAAAGTCTTGAATCCAATAATTCACAAAGATTCGTACCCCTTAGCATATCCTTTCAAACCTAATAGCGTAATGCTTCACACAAACTTTCATTGGAAAAAATCCAATATTCTGAAATCTTAAAGCTGGAGGATTGCCTGATATATATACTGCATTTGGGAGTCTTGCAGTACGAAACTAAACTGATTTTATTGTTATCCTATATACAACAAATTGGGAGGAAGGGGCTATGTAATTATTGAATTATAGGTTTGTCTAATTTTGCTAGTGTGGTCTGAATCATTCTGTCTTCTTGGTCTGAATCGTTTCGAATAACACTGTATGGTGTAGTAGTATGGTGTAGTATGGTATAGTATAGTATAGTATGGTGTAGTATAGTATGGTGTAGTATAGTATAGTATGGTGTAGTATAGTATGGTGTAGTATAGTATAGTATAGTATAGTATAATATGGTGTAGTATAGTATAGTATAGTATAGTATAATATGGTGTAGTATAGTATAGTATAGTATAGTATAGTATAGTATAGTATAGTATAGTATAGTATAGTATAGTATAGTATAGTATAGTATATGTTATGTTCTTTATAACGTATGTTGTCTTAAACTCTTATATTCGTTGATGGTTCCTCGAAAGAGGGCCTTGGTTTCACGACGTTGTTACAACAGTCAAATGCCGTGTCACGGCATTTGTACTAGACACGACTAGAATCAGACATCGTAGGCTCCATATTGTATCTATAGGTAGTGTACTACCTATGGTGGATCTAACAGTATAGTATAGTAGTATAGTATAGTATAGTAGTATAGTATAGTATAGTAGTATAGTATAGTATAGTAGTATAGTATAGTAGTATAGTATAGTATAGTAGTATGGTATAGCACAGTATGGTATATTATGGTATCGTATAGTAGTATGGTATAGTATAGTATAGTATAGTAGTATCGTATAGAAGTATAGTATAGTAGTATAGTATAGCACAGTATAGTAGTATAGTATAGTAGTATCGTATAGTAGTATGGTATAGTATAGTATAGTATAGTATAGTATAGTATAGTATAGTATAGTATAGTAGTATGGAATAGTATAGTAGTATAGTATGGAATAGTATAGTATAGTAGTATCGTATAGTAGTATGGTATAGTATAGTAGTATGGAATAGTATAGTATAGTAGTATGGTATAGTATAGTATAGTAGTATCGTATAGTAGTATGGTATAGTATAGTAGTATGGTATAGTACAGTGTTATTCGAAACGATTCAGACCAAGAAGACAGAATGATTCGAACCACACTAGCAAAATTAAATAAACCAATAATTCAAAAAGTTTCGTACCCCTCCCGCAAAGTTTTTTTCAGACCAAATGACATAATGATTCACATCAACCTGTATGAAAATTCAATATTTTGAACCCTTAAATCTGGAGGATTGTGCTACATTTGGGAGTCTTGTGGTACTAATAGAGGGTCAAACCGGAGCGGATCATGAACTAAGTACCCTGTTTGGGGGAGGGGGTTAAGTGCATTGTTTTTTTTTTAATTTTGCTTTTGAGGTTTGAATCGTTTTATCGTGCTAGTTTGAAACGTTTTGTCACACTGGTTTGAATAGTTTTGAAAGACACTGTACATAGCCCCTCCTAAGTGGTTGTATATAGAATAACAATAAAATCAGTTCAGTTTTGTATTGCAAGACTCCCAAATGCAGTACATATATTAGGCAATCCTCCAGAGATTTAAGATTTCAGAATATTGGATTTTTCCCAATGAAAGTTGGTGTGAAGCATTTTTACGCCATTAGGTTTGAAAGGATATGCTAAGGGGTACGAATCTTTGTGAATTATTGGTTTGTTTAATTTTGTTAGTGTGGTCTATATCATTTTGTCGTGTAGGTCTGTATCAATTCGAATAACACTGTATAGTATAGTATAGTATAGTAGTATGGTATAGTATAGTATAGTAGTATGGTATAGTATAGTACAGTCTAGTTTAGTGTACTATAAAGGAGTGTGGTGTAGTGGTATAGTATAGTAGTATAGTATACAGTGTTTTTCAAAACTATTCAAACTAGAAGCCAATAAGTTTGGAACCAGAACTAGCCCAAATAGACAACAGAGTAACTCAAAAAGTGTCGTACTCCTTCACGGAGTCTTTTGAACCAAATGACATAACGTTTCAAACACCAACTAAATCAGAATTCAATATTCTGAGATCTTAAATCTGAAGGTTGGTTTGAATATTTGTGAAAAACACTGTAGTATGGTATAGTATCGTATAGTATAGTAGTACCGTATAGTATTATCGTAAAGTAGTATCGTATAGTAGTATCGTATAGTAGTATCGTATAGTAGTACCGTATAGTAGTATCGTATAGTAGTATCGTATACAGTGTTATTCGGAACGATTCAGACCAGTGCGATAAAGCGATTCAGACTAGCGCAACAGAATGATTCAGACCAAGAAGACAAAATGATTCAGACCAAGAAGACGGATGTTTCGGACCAAGAAGACGGATGTTTCGTACCCCTTAGTTGCATCCTTTCAAACCAAATAGCGTATATATATGCTTCACACCAACTTTCATTGGATTCCAATATTCTGAAATCTTGAATCTTAAATCTCTGGAGGATTGCCTAATATATGTACTGCTTCTAGTTTTATTGTTCTCCGGTATACCACAACTTGGGAGGGGCTATGTAATAAATAGTGAATTATTGGTTTGGTTAATTTTGCTAGTGTGGTATGAATCATTTTGTTTTCTTGGTCTGAATCATTTTGTCGCGTAGGTATGAATCATTTTGTCTTGTTGGTCTGAATCGTTTCGAATAACACTGTAGTAGTACCGTATAGTAGTATCGTATAGTAGTATGGTATAGTAGTATGGTATGGTATAGTATAGTAGTATGGTATAGTATAGTATCGCATAGTAGTATCGTATAGTAGTACAGTCTAGTTTAGTGTATTGTAGCAGTCTAGTTTAGTGTACTGTAGCAGTCTAGTTTAGTGTAATGGACTATAGTATGGGCTACAGTAGGGGCTACAGTAGGGGCTACAGTATGGGAGTGTGGAGTAGAGTTCATGAACAAAAGGTAGGAACTATAAATGAACATAAGACCACTTTGATAATGTCTGTGTGCTTGGAGACACCCGTGGTATGGCCCTTTCAGACAGCCACTGGATGTACTATGATACACTGGGGAAAAGAACCGCTTTCTTATCCGGTCGGCATATAAAAAAACATGTTCCTGTCTTGCCTTTAGGGAATTGCCAAAACGGGTCTTCCAGAAAAGGATGTTTAGCTAGAGATAGCTGGGCCAAGACAAGGAGGACGACCGATGGGAAAGGGGAATTTTTTTTTGGGGTGCGCTCTCCTTTTTATATGAATTCATATAGTCGTGGTGCACGGGTGTACTTGGAATTTGACAGTAACAGTGACAGTGACATCAAATATCTTATAACCAAGTCCTTTTTAAATAAGAAAAAAATATATATATATATATATGGTGTCAATGTATAATAGATGGTTTGATTTCTTTCTCAATTAGGAAATTACATCTATATTTCTATTCAGTAATTAGATCTTCTTTCCCTATTAGGTAATTACTTCTTCTATTTCTATTCAGTAATTAAATCTATTTCTATTCAGTAATTGAATCTATCTCTATTAGGTAATTATTTCTTCTAATCTTAAGATTATTCCTGACTAGTTGTAACCTTAGGCTATATCAAATCCTGTGGGTACTCATATTCTGACATCTATTAACCCAAATGGGTACGCGAGGTTCAGTGCCTCGGCCCATGAATATCTACATACTGTAGTGGTCTGGGCGACCGCTACTCCATTTTGCCCACGATTTCCTCTTCCTCATTGGTGGCATCCTCCTCCGACCGCGTTTTCTCCGTCTCCAGACCCTCCTCTTCTTCCTCTTCCTCTTCTTCTTCCTTCAACACATGACTGACATCCGTGATATCACTGATTGACGTCATCCGACTGATGCGCTTCTTGATTGGCACATCAATGTAACCACCAACGCAACCCGGCATTGGCGAATAAGATGAAGGGATCTGCTCGCCCGGTGTTTGTAGCATATCTTCTTCTCCATATTCGTGGCCACTATAAGGTACAGACCGCAGGTATGGCGACAGAGGTACATCAGCAGGCAGACCCGGTTCGTTCATACCCACAAGAATAGACGCAGCCTCCAATAATTGCACTTGTTGATGTTTGGAGATAAGAAGCTTTTTGGTCACTCTCCACTCCGGAGTATGCTCCCATAAATGCTTTGAAAGCGACGATGTATGTTTATAGCTTTTCCCACAAGAATTGCACCGGAACATGTCTTTGTATCGAGAGGTTTCGCCCTCCGATATTCTTCTTGTTTGTAGACTTCTCAGTAACTCGGGATGCTTCCCATTATATGAGTGGACGCCGGAGTGGACACCGGAGTGCACGCCTGTATGATGTAAATGATGGCCCAATTTGGAACTTGGTGCATAGGGGATCGCCGACGAGTGTCTTCTGCCAAATTGGTGTGTTGTGGACATTTTGGTGTGGATATTTGGAATCAAAGGTGTAGGTTGAGATGAGGTCCGATGGCCTGGTGATTCGCAACTTATGAGGCCAGGTGATGCATAAAACGGATTTGGTCAACGCACCGCTTTCCAGAACAAAGGAGTTGGGGAAAAAGATGAAGTGTAAAAAAAAAAAAAAAGTTGGGGATTTCTGCCAATCTAGACGTGGCTATGGAAAGGCTGCTTTGCGTTCGTAATTTTTTTTCAGTGCATTTTTTTTTTTTTTTTTTTTGCGCTTAACTTGTTCCATTCAATGGTACTGCACGCGAGTCTGAGACATTTTCAGGGCCGAGCCCTCCAGAAAGCTAATGCGCCGTTTCATACAGGACCACGCCTGGTTAGGCATCTAGAAGCCCCTGTGGAATGTAAATCCCAGATGCCGTAGTAAGTCTTGCCGTGGCGATTCCATCGCACACAATGAGCATCCCCCCCACCAAACCTTCAAAACTTGCTCGCTTTTAATGCGGCTCGCTAATATCAGAACGATTCGGAATCTCCTGCCAATTCCTGGTCGCTGGCATTCTGCACTTCAAAGCCCTTTTCAGCAGAGTAGAGAATCTCCTTCACGTGACCCATCACATCCTCAAGTTGCAAGTCTTTGAGTTCGGCACTCACACTGCTATTTCCTTCATGCAGCAACTCAATGTTGGTCACAAGAATCTCGATCTCCCGTAGCTTATTGAAGTAAAAGTTGCGTTCTGTTTCGAGGCTCTCGGTCATGATCTTATAATCTCTCAATTCATCTTTCGTTTTGTCTAGCTCCTCATTGGCCTCGGCCAACAGCCGCAGCAAATCGGGATGGGGACTTCCACGTGCTGCTGCATTAGTAACAACAGTAGCTGAGGGTAACGAAGACGAAGTCACCCGCCGTTTTTGCACTTGTATCTGGCCTGCATTGTGAAACGAACTAGTACTGCTTCTTCGGCTTAAGCCCCGGGTCTGAGAAGTTTGAGATGTCACATTCGGATTGGCGTGCGTCGTACTGGTACTAGACATGGTACTTCTTCTGGAAGAAGTTCTAGTGGAACTTTCTCCGGCTGGACTGCCCTTGCGCCTCAGCAAAGCATCATATGGCACATTGATATCCTTGTTCTCCATCCAGAGTTTCTTGAGCCATTGTAGGAGCTCCAAGTTATCCAGGAGCCTGCACTTCATCAATTTCTCTGTCTCGATCTGCTTGGTAATCTTGTGTTTGTTGAGTACAGACTGAAGCACTTTCATATTGTTTCTTGCGTCGTAGTCCGAGAGGTTTGTGTCGAACTTAACTTTGGCCAATGGGACGCCTCCATAGATGGAATCCAAGATCTGACAGTATGCAGCTCCTGTACCACATTGCTCTAGTTTGGTATAGTTGAGGTCGAACGTATTGTTGAGCCACTGTAGGAGCTCAGTTCTGCTTTCACCAATAGCCATTGCGATTCTTGCGTTTGAGATTTGTTTCAGGTTTGTTTTAGGTATGTTTTAGACTTGTTTTAGCCTTGTTTCAATTTTGTTTCACTTTTGTTTCAGGTGTGTTTCACTATGTAATTGATGGGTTGTGTTGGTCTTGTTGTTGTATATAGTTTAGTTCTTCCGAGCTATACGCGCCAAACGTGGTGCGGCGTAGAAGATACTCTACCTTGTGCACGCACTACACTCTCCGCCAAGACCGGACAACTGGACAAATCTAGACAAATCTAGACAAACTGGACAAATCTAGACAAACTAGACAAACTAGACAAACTAGACAAACTAGACAAACTAGACAAATCTAGACAAAGCTAGACAAACTAGACAAAGCTAGACAAACTGGACAAACTGGACAAATCTAGACAAACTAGACAAACTAGACAAATCTAGACAAAGCTAGACAAAGCTAGACAAAGCTAGACAAAGCTAGACAAAGCTAGACAAACTAGACAAAGCTAGACAAAGCTAGACAAAGCTAGACAAAGCTAGACAAACTGGACAAATCTAGACAAATCTAGACAAATCTAGACAAAACACAGTCTTAACACAGTCTTTTCTACTTTTATCCAAATGGTAATATGAAAGTGAATGATTGATTATTATGTAATATATAAATTTAAATTCCTTTATGGGGTTTCTCGTAAAAATTTCATGGCCCAGTGCATCCTGCCTGCCCGGGTCCTATATAGTCAGGTTTAAATATGACCAATAATAGTGAGCACCAATTTTGAACACATTGACCAATTATGAACCTTAACCAAATTTGATCATATTTGACCAAGTTTGACCAAGTTTGACCATATTTGACCAAGTTTGAATATTTTGACCACTATTCTTTGAACAAGTCAGAAATGGTCATTGTTTTTTTGTTTTTTTCTTTTTCTTTAGACTTACTGAACAGCCGGGCGGAGGAGCTCTTGGTTTCTTCTGATCTCATCGACTTGTTTATCGATTTGCTGGAGAAAGCTCTCCTTAATCTTATCAAGATCCTGTTTTTTCTCGGTTTTTTTTTCAACGGGGGGCTGGGGATTGCTCGCCCCTTTGGCACAGATCTCCTCAATCTGCTTGGCCACATTCTTGGTGACATGCTGGTGAACGGCTGCAAGCAGCAGAGATGAAGGGGATTTGCTCAAATCTTCAGGAGAAGAAGACTCGACTTCGGTGGCCTTCTTTAAAAACTCGCGCGTCACTTGTCGGCCCAAGTCATGGATATATTCATCATTGTGGAGATCTCTGGTGGGAGAACGAGATGTTTCTGGCGTTTTGTTGGAGATGTTAAGGGTCTTCACCAGTGGAGCGATATCAAATTGAACATCTCGATCATGTTTTTCAAGCTTTAGTTTGAGGGTTTCCGTGGCATTAGGCTGTTGTAGACTGCTAAGCTCTTTCCCAGCATCATTGAGTTCCTTTTCTTTATCAGATCTATAATCACCACAGTCACGGTCACCAAAATCGGTTTGATTTCTATCTGATACACTATCGGCTTGATCTCTATCTGATACAACATCGGCTTGATCTCCATCTGATACACTATCAGTTTGATCTCCATCTGATACACTATCAGTATCCTCTTCTTCACTAGTGGCTTCGATGAATAAAGAAGGGGGTACCTTTAAACCAGAGGACTCCTTGGTTCCCTCGTAAAGCGTGCCGTGCTTCCATAAAGTATATTGAACCATGGACTCGAACGCAGTTTTATCAGAACGGAACAAATTGGCAGAATCCACGTTCAAAGGAGAATCGGGCTCAGGGTCGTCTATGAGGATGAGAATGGCACCTACCAAGTGTAGCAAGTTCCAGGCTGGGGACCAAGCGTCGTCTTTCAAAATGTCAAGGCAGATCTCCCCAGAATCCAAGTTAATATTGGGATGATGGATGGGCGTATTACGGGAGAACTCGATTTTAGGAGGCTTATTGGGATAAGTCAGAGCCACGGAGATCACTAGCTCCCATTTGCCGTTATAATAGTAAGGCGAATCGGTTTTAAATGGCTTGGCTATAATGCATTTCCATTTGTACAAGGATAACTCCGGGTTTTCGGGGTAAAGGTGCAAGACCTGGTGATTTGTAGCGGAGGCCGGGGTCTTGGCGAGCAGCTTCAACTCTTTCAACAATCGTTTTTCCGCCATTGTAGGCCAAATGAAGGATCCGTCGGATGTGATGAACGGTTTGGATGGGATGCTAAGATGAAAAAAGATTAAAGGAAAAGAGAAGAAGTAGAAAGGAAGTAGAAAGGAAGAAGGAGAAAGGAAGAAGGAAGGAAAGAGGAAAACCGTCCTGGAAGGTCCGTGGCAGATCTTTTAGCGTGGGCAGAGACAGGAGATAAGGATCAATCAGTGCCAAAGAATGGGGAGTTCCGAATAGTTAACAGAACAAGGGCAAACGTGAAAATCAAAAAAAAAATTAGGGTAGAAGCTGGTTCGCTGGTGCAGTCATAGGCAATTCTTTTGCGCATCATTACGTTGTGCATGTGCGCATGAGGAAAGATGAAAGATTTGATTGCATCATTCCGGAGGTGGTCTGCCGAGGCGAGTGGTTGTATGCCGGTCACGCACGTCAAGATCATGCCGAGCATCACTGTACCCAGCCAGTCAAACATTGAACATTGAACATTGGAATGTAGATTCCTGATCGAAGTAGATTTTTTTAATAGCTCTCATTCCTCATTGGACATAAAAGATCCATGAACCTAGGTTTGTGGTACGTATTAGGTCGTGGTAGTATTAGATCGTGGTACGTATTAGGTCGTGGTAGTATTAGGTCGTGGTAGTGTTAGGACGTGGTAGTATTAGGACGTGGCTCGTTTTAGGTCGTGGTAGTTATTAGGACGTGGTTCGTAATTGATCTACAGGTTTACAATAGATTCGTAATACATCCATAAGTTCACAATAGATTCACAGGTTTACAGATTCACAGGTTTACAGATTCACAGATTAACATTACATGGATCTACAATAGTTGTTTCTAGCAGATATCCAGCAGTAGCCAGATCAGATACCGCACGATATACAGTATACATGTATATCAGAAATAATAGCGCACAATGGCAAAAGGAATAGAGATATTAGATGTAGTAGACAATGGAACATGCCAGAGAAAGAAGGTATAATGATATGAAGAATAGATAAATGAATTGGCCTTATAATGGAAGGGGTAGATTTGGGAGACTGATTTTTGGGAGACAACTTCTTAGGAGACAACTTTTTTATAGGAGAGTCTTTTTTATAGGAGTCTTTTTTATAGGAGACAACTTTTTTGGGGAAGCTTTTTTGTAGGAGAATCTTTTTTTTTTTTGGTTTTGGTTTTTCTGTGCAAGAGTCACCGTGGTGTTCTAATAATAGAAGGGTGTAAAAAGGATATGAGGGTGTAAAAAGGTATGAGGGTGTAAAAAGGTATGAGGGTGTAAAAAGGTATGAGGGTGTAAAAAGGTATGAGGGTGTAAAAAGGTATGAGGGTGTAAAAAGGTATGATAGGGGGCTAAGAAGGGTGTGGGGGTGTGAGAATGTGAGGGTATGAAAATGGTATGAAAATGGTGTGAGAATTGTATCAGAATTGTATCAGAAGGGGGGGTCNTATCATTGGGGTTAAAGAGAGATGATGAAGCGAAGAAAAAAATAATGTAACGATAAATTAAAAAAAAAACAAAATAAAAAAAAAAAACAATGAAGTTAAAAAAAAAAAAAAAAAAAAAAGAAAAAAAAAATAAGGATGGGAAGGTTATGGAGTATTATAATTTAGTCTCCTGATCTGCAATGTACTGGTTAATTGTGATCTGAATGTACTGGTTAATTGTGCTTAGAATGTACTGGTTAATTGTGCTTAGAATGTACTGGTTAATTGTGCTTGGAATGTACTAATTAATTGTGATTTGAATGTACTAATTAATTGTGATTGGAACTTAATTGAATATAATTTGAATGTATTAATTGTGGTGAAACTTAGATGAATGTAATTTGAATGTGATTTGAATGTATGAGTGTGTCCTGTGTGGAGGTAACGAACGTCTTGATTAGCAACCTATTGTGTGAGAATGTAAGAGGGATGTGTGAGGGTGCGGTGCGCTTTACTTTACTTCGCTTTACTTTACTTTGCTTTGCTGCTATCCCCGAAAGGAAAATGCGGCTGAACGACTATCATTTGTGATGATACTTTCTTTGAACAAGTACTGTGTTTTTTCGTATGTACTAGAAGAACCCTTTTTGATTACTTGTTTTTTATTACTTGCTTTTAATTACTTGCTTTTAATTACTTGCTTTTAATTACTTGCTTTTAATTACTTGTTTTTAATTACTTGTTTTTCGTTGGCCTTGAACAGTTTTTGTGTCCACCCTTTGTTCCTGCTGATTGGCTGATTGGCTGGTGCTGATGTGGTGTGGTGTGGTGCTGGTGTCGCGGTGGCTGGCCCCTACAACGCGTGCTGTAGACACTCCTCTGCAACAGTGAATGTAAATCAGGCGATCCATAGTAGATCTTAGGAAATCTTAGGAGATGTCAGTAGACCTTTCTAGACAATTAGCAGTAGACCTTTCTAGACAATTAGCAGTAGATCTTTCTAGACAATTAGACAGTAGTTATTAGGAGACTCATAGACAGTAGATCTTTCTAGACAATTAGACAGTAGATCTTAGGAGACTCATAGACAGTAGATGTTAGGTGACTCATAGACAGTAGACTTTAGTGGGTCCAATAACTATTGCTGGATAATTGATTGGACAATTGATTGGACAATGGATTGGTGGGTCACGTGTGATACCAGCTATGACTCGCTATTGTTAGTGAGAGAGTGGGTTGCGTGGAGAGAAATTGAGTGAGCGTTGAATGCCAATTGCAAGCGAATCAATCATTGTCAATCATTGGCAATCATTGTTCAAGGCCACCATTATTCTTAAATAGCAACCTATTATGATCCAGACACTTTTCTCATTGCGTTTGATTCTGTAAATTCTGTAAATTCTGTAAATTCCTTCTTTTGATTTCACTACTTGGCTTTTACATGATCCACCGTTAAATACTCACCCCACACCAATTCCACTCCATTTCCACCACCAATTCCACTCCATTTCCACCACCAATTCCACTCCATTTCCACCACCATTTCTACCCACTTCTACCAAATTCTACCACCATTAATACTTATAATTACAGTAACCTTCACTTCAATCATTGACTCACCCTGATACTTTATAATTGGCATTGCTGAGGTTCCAACCACCAATGAATGGTCACGTATCTCTACAATTAACTAATCAACTTATAGGAGGCATTTATTCGTCGAATATATATCAAGCACCAATTTTTACTTCTTCAAGTCCTTGAGCTCGGATTCAAGCTTGTCGACAACCTTCTTTTGCTGCTCCAACTTCTCCTTCAACTTCTTCAATTGCTCGGCCTCGTGTTGCTTGACGTAGACGTTCTCGTCGGCAGCCTCTCTTTGCTTGAAAGAATCGGTCTTGCTGTCAGCGAACACGGGTCTGGCGGAGGAAAAGGCTCTGGCCACTGGGGCTCTTCTGGTGATGGTTTGTCTCAACATGGTGTAAATAAGGGAAGAAGTGAGGGTATTTGAGAACGGTGGATTTCGGGCGCGGAGTCACGGCACACACCCCATTGTACACTCCCAGGGGGGCTTATATGTAGGTGTGAAACTAAAACTAAAACCACCACCACCACCATTAACATTCCCCTAAACCATTTTAGTCCTATTGTATCCTTAAGCTAATGTATCCTTAAGCTAATGTAGTATTATTCCAATGTAGTATTATTGAATGTAGTGAATGTAGTGAATGTAGTATTATTGAATGTAGTGAATGTATTATTGAATGTACTATTGAATACAGTGTGTTGGCTATCTTTGAACACACTCTTTACCTTAATTTCTACTTGCGTCTTTTCATATTATTCCTTGCCCGGTCTATATACACGTACTCTACATAAGTCTCCGAGGCATGACTTCCTGGTACTTGTTTGTGCTGGACATTAATCCCACACTAATGGCTCTCTTGATAGCCATACCCAATAATCTCTGGTTCTTGGCATTACATCCCGTCACCTCACGTGGTAACACTTGTCCAGTTTGAGATACAAACTTCGACAAGATGTCCGGCATGGTATACAAGTCTAGTGGGTTGATACCAGCTTTTTCAAAAAGATCTCCTGCTCCTTTCTTATAGTTTCTATACTTGTCCTTAGCCTGTCTGGCCGCTTTGGCATCCATGTCCACTCTTCTCATGGAGAAATCAAACGGTCCATACATGTTTCCCTCCCGGAAGTTTTTCTGGAAACTATTGGCAATCTCCACGGGTGGCTTGCTCTGTTCCTGTAGACGCTTAGCCAAGCCAACCACTTTTCTTGTGATGGCATAGTCGTCATAAGTGCCCGAAGACCAAGACTCTGACGATTTAACTTCTGCTTCAGCAGGAGTTGTTGTTTCCACTGTATTCTGCTCCTGCAGCGTCTTCACGCTTTTGGTGAACGTTCTGCTATTTTTGATGGACGACACACACTGCCTCCTAAACGTTTGCTGGGAAGCTAGTCTCAACATGACTTCTGTTGCTGCTTAGTGTAGTGTAGTGTAGTGTAGTGTAGTGTAGTGTACCTTGGAGAGTCACTTCTCTGCACATTTTTTTCCCTTGAGTCGTGCGGAAGTCTCACCAAAAAAAAGTGTGCTTGTGTGCAGGTCCTGTGGTGCGAATAGTAAGAGGACCAACCAAGACACGCTTCAAATTACCTGCCGGTTCAAATTACCTGCCGGTTCAAATTACCCACCGGTTCAAATAACCCACCGGTTCAAATTACCTGCCGGTTCAAATTACCTGCCGAAACCGGATGCCGGTCATCTGATGATTTTTTTTTTCTTTGTTGTTGTAGGAATAATGATCCGCTTATTATTGTATCACTATAAAGCCTTCCGTCGTTTTTTTTTTTCCGGATCGGTATGGCTTATTGGTGTGTTGGCCACATATATGCGCTTTGTTTTCCACTGTAGTCCTGTCCTGTCCTGTCCTGTCCTGTCTTGTCATATCCTGTCCTGTCTTGTCATATCCTGTCCTGTCTTGTCATATCCTGTCCTGTCCTATCCTGTCTTGTCATATCCTGTCTTGTCCAGTCCTAGGCTGAATTTGATCTTTTCTTTTTTTTGTTCTTATTAAACAACACTCTCGGGGGGGCGGGGCATTTAGTATGCTTTATATACTTTTTGTTTTTGTTCATGACACAAAAGAAGACCGTGTTCCTGGAAAGTCTATATTATTATATTACGGGATTAAGGCTAGTATTTGCGCAGCAGTCAGGGCCGCGATAGAAAAAAAAGCCTGAGCGCGGGCGCGGCAGTAATCGAATATTTTGGCTCAAGTAATATATCATCACCTCCAAGCTCTTTGCATTCCGGCCCCCTTTCAAGCTCCCCCACGTACACTGCAGAGCTTGCCAAGGCTATCGACAGATATAAGGTGCCTTTTTCGAACCGTCTGCTAACCCATTCATTCCCTCGGCCCCCTTGCCAAATATAGAATCCTTTTTTTTTTCTCGTGCCCCTGCACCCAAACATATTACCCATCTATTCATATGACCGAACGAGGCCCCGACCAGTGGTTGGAGCAAATCAAGAAATGTGTATCTTTGTCCGAGGCAGACATGAAACAACTTTGTGAGTTGGTGAAAGAGTTGTTGATGGAGGAGTCCAACATCCAGCCGGTCCAAAGTCCGGTCACCGTGTGTGGCGATATCCATGGCCAGTTTCATGATTTGTTGGAGCTCTTTAAAATCTCCGGCGGCTTGCCGGCCGAGGATAACGCCACAAACTATATCTTCTTGGGTGATTACGTGGACAGAGGTTACTTTTCGTTGGAAACTTTCACGCTATTGATGGTTTTGAAGGTTAAGTTTCCACACAGAATTACCTTGGTTAGAGGCAATCATGAGTCCAGACAAATTACCCAGGTATACGGTTTCTACGATGAATGTTTGGCCAAATACGGATCCACCACTGTGTGGAAATACTGCTGTCAAGTCTTTGACTTCTTGACGCTTGCTGCCATAATCGACGGTAAGGTCTTGTGTGTGCATGGAGGCTTGTCACCCGAAATCCGCATGTTAGACCAAATCCGAGTGTTGAGCAGGGCGCAAGAGGTGCCTCATGAAGGAGGTTTCTGTGACTTGGTATGGTCGGATCCTGACAATATTGATACCTGGGCCGTGTCCCCAAGAGGTGCAGGCTGGCTCTTTGGGTCAAAGGTCAGCCGAGAATTCAACCACATCAACAACTTAGAGTTGATTGCGCGAGCACATCAGCTCGTCATGGAAGGCTTCAGATACCATTTCAAGGATAAGGATGTGGTCACCGTGTGGTCTGCACCTAACTACTGTTATAGATGTGGAAACGTTGCTAGTGTGATGCAGGTATCGGACGAGTTGGAACCAAACTTCAAGATCTTCAGCGCAGTGCAAGACGGAGACCTTGCTGCAAAGAACAACCATACCAAGCAGCAGCGAATCGATTACTTTTTATAAGTTGCTCGACTACTAAAAGTCTGTTCGAATATTTAAAGGTCTGCTCGGCCGCATCGTGCAAGCGATGATGACATCATGATCCAAACACATTCTTGGAACTCCAAAAGGTCTAGAGGGTTTCCTTCATCACAGACTATCTAATTTCTCCTTTTCCTGTGGTGAGTGCAAAGACACATCCGCTTAGATATCAACAACTCTATACATGCTAGATAACGAATTTAATATTACTTGATGATATACTGATTTCATGCTCTGATTTGGTCTGCTCTGAGTTTGGTCTGCTCTGATTTGATTTGACCTGATTTGATTTGACCTGATTTGATTTGACCTGATTTGATTTCACCTAATCTACTTGCCCTTTCTTCCCTTTCTCTTTCTTGCAATGATACGTTTAACTGTATCTGATACACCATTGGCTTCTTCCTTGGTGTCACTGGGCTTCTCCTTGGTCTGGTCTTTCTTGGCCTGATCTTTCTTGGCTCCTCCCTTATTCATATTTCCCTTTCTGGAAGGACCCTTGGCCTTCTTTTGTTTCTTCACCGACTTCTTCCCATCCTCATTATTTTCGTCGTCGTCTTCATCTTCTTCACGAAGTCTCTTGTGACGAGCAAGTAAGATCTTCTCTCTTCTTCTCTTGACCACCTGTGCATTCTCAACTGCAAACTCCACAATCAACTGCCTCTTATTCATGGAGTCAAGTTTAACATCTTTTTTCTGCTCCTCCGTCATGTATTCGGTCAACTCATCCATGGTCACCAGATGAGCATTCATCCACCGAAGTGCCATCAAGGCTGACTTATGGTCTTTGAATTCAATGAACCCATAACCTCTGCTTCTTCCAGTATCTCCACTATTCTTAACCTCCATGATCACCTTGGATTGTCTAACCACTCCCTTCTTTTTGTTTTTCTTCTTCTCTTCGTCTGCAGCCATCTCTCCCTCAGTATCATGCTTGTATTTGATGGACCGGTTGACCTCTTCCTTTGATAGAGTCTGTCTTTTACCTTCTCTGACCTCTTTAGCAAATTCTACCACGGCTTTACGCCCTAAAGCTTTTAATGTTTTATCATCCATGGCACGAGGAATGTTTCTCACGGCTAATCTGGTCAATGAAAGGTGCAACGTAGGGTTTTTGTTCAACTGTTGTACTCTCAACCGGTAAGACTTTTCTCTAAGCTCCATATCAGTCTGAGAAACAAATTGAGCGAGTTTGGAGTTCTCGGTGATTCTACCTTCGTTCAAAAGGTACAAGTTTCTTCTGTCTCTGTCTGCAGGCGATTTACCAAAGGCCTCACCTCTCTGGGCCTGGTTTCGGTCAGCCAATCTTGAGGCAGAGCTTCTATCGACCGTGGGAGAAATCGATAAGATCCGGCCTTGATACACGTATTCGGGTGCCACATCGTCCGAGATCAACATGGACGTTGCAGATGCTGTGGGTGCATTCTCAATACACTTATCATAAGCATCCATCAGTTTGAAAGCAACAAAGGCAGAACCCTTGGCCAAACCGGTGACCTTGTCGATCACAGGGAGTGCATACTTGACTGGACCAAATTGAGCAAAATGCTCTTGGAGTGACTCCTTGTCTGCATCGTATGGGATGTTTCTAACAAACACCGAGAATGCTTCCTGTCTGTTTGGTTTGGGTTTGTTTTTATCTTCTTCTTCTTCTTCTTCTTCTTCATCTTCATCTTCATTTTCTTCGTCTTCCTCAGGGTTGTTAAGTTGGTCAAATTCTTCTCCATCCTCATTATCGCTATCGGAATCGTCTTCATCTTCATCAACATCGGAATCGGAATCGTTTTCTTTGGTTTCCTTTTGGTTGACCTCGTTCTTCGCAAGTGAAGGTCTTTCTCTGCCAGTACCTTCCCGAGCTTGGATCTCCTCCCATTTGGACTTCTCCACAGCCATATCAACACTCACAGCCCTACCGTCAATCTTTAAACCAACAGATCCTTTAAGAGCTTTTTCTGCAGCAGCCTGCTTCTTCATGATCACAAAGCCAAAGCCTTTCATTAACCCTCCTTTCTTGGCGGGAACATATGCTTCATGAACTGTACCATACTTCAGAAACACCTTCTTCAACTTGTCTCCATTATTGCAAGACCAAGGTAAGTTTCTAACAATCAATCTTGCTTTTCGTTTCTCCACGGGATCGATGTCATGTTTAGGTGCAACCTCACCATCTTTAGCTCCTTTTCTATCTCTCCTCTTAGCAACATCCACTCGGAGTAATTGGCCCTTGAACTTGACCTTCTTGGACTCCACCAACGCCGTCAAAGTATCTTCTTCTTCAATGAAAGACACAAACCCGTACCCCTTGGACTTCTTTTCTTCGTCAAGCACAATCACTGCGTGTTTCACTGGCACGAACTGCGAGAAGTGTTCCGATAACTCTTCATCTGTGGCGGTCTTGGGGATGGATCTAACAAATAAGGTTTTAGGGTCCAAATGATCATCCATGATCTTAGTATCTTCGTTCTTGGAGATTTTACCTGCTCCATCTGGAACGGTGTCGTTGATGTGTGACATGTTCCTAGTGTAGAAGGGCTTACTTTTAGCGTTTGAAAAGCCCATCGCATTGCGAAAATTTAAGTGCAGGTTAGCATAGAGATGGGTGCAAAATATATCCCTGGTTGGGTTCCACAGATCATACAAACAGTGGGGAAATTAGAGTATTTTGAGGTGGAATCAAGGTATTTATATATACACTTTTTATTCTACATATTTTAAAATGTTTGAAAATAATGTGTTTTGGATATTACGTGGGGTGAGGGGTGAGGGGGGGAGCTTTGTTTAAGCTTATATACATATATATATATATTTATGAGTGAGAGTATAGTGAGTATTATAACGTGTGCGCGCTATCAAAATCAAAACACACAAGTATACTCTTCTTCATGGCACGACACAAGAATATCCTTCCCAACTCATATGTTCCGAACTATTCCTCTAAGGTTCTCACGGCAAACCTCAACCGGCTTTCCAAAAGCAGTATCATAGCACTTTGCCTCTTATGGCCTCTGTTGAAGAATACCCAGCCTCCACTTCCTAAAGATAAGCCTCCTCACTTGACTCAGACTCAATACAACAAACAAACCCGTGAGGACTTCAACAACATGGTGGCCAAGAAATGGAACAAAGCTCGTATCATTGAGGCCATAGTATCGCTATATTGGCATCTGGGCTTGAACCTTTTGCAGCTCGCTCAGGTGGATTGTCAGTTAATGGTGGATAATCCCAATACATACTATTGGATTCTGTCCACGGCCACGGACGCTTGGGACAATGAAACCCCGCTATCGCTTGATCCTTCCTCTTTCTTGAACAATCTTGCCCACCGTCTAAGCAAGCTCTTCATGTCGTACATCTATGTGTGTACTCATCCAACGTTTCCCTTGATCATCATCCGCATCCAAGTGTTTGACCTCACGCCAAATGCCTCTAGACGGTCTCGCCTGGTGCTTGGCCTGCACAACCCTCACATTTCTTCCCATAAACCTTACTTTTTGGCGGTTCCCACCAATTCTCCGCACATCATCCATTCTCCAAATGACGATTTGGTGGCCCAGGTGGTCTTACAGCTGGTACAGTCAAGTCTCAGTGTGAACCCAGCTCACTCTGTACATTTGAAAACACCCCCATCTCAAAAACCTATTAAGTCGTTGCGCTCAATGCAAATCTTAAAGGGTAGCTCCCGGTTTGCTAATAGCTTGGCTGCTTGGTCTCCATACGCAGATGGTGTAGCCGATATCTCCCCTCTAGCGACTTCCGAGAACCATGCTACGATGTTGAGCATCACGCAAAAGCCCACACAACAGAAAACCGAAGCCGAGAAAACGGAAGCCATTGCCAATATCCGCTTCAAGGGCTCAGCAAACGGTGACCTAAAATCAGACACTCCATATGAAACATTACAACCGCACAAGAAACAGAAACCCAATCCATTAGCCGACTTGGACAATGTTGATTCAGAATCAAGGCATCCCCTTGCAAAGCAAACTCAATCATCTTATTCGTCGTTGGTTCCTATCAGATACGCAGAGTTCATAATCCAGGAGCCTTTCAAGACCACGGGTGTCAATGTTTCCGAACCAAAGCATACCAACGTGAAATTGAAGATTGTGGGGAATGACGTCTTTGCTGGATTGCACGAGTTGGCAGTCACAGGAAGTGACCCCGAAAAAGCCGTGGTGGACCCCAAAATCTTGCCTGGATGGCTCACTGGAGAAGAAGGTGCAAACTGCGGCAAAGTCAAGAATGGAGTTTTTCATCAGACATAATGGAGATAATTCTCAAGAATCCTTTCTTCCTTATCCCAACCTGCTCAAGTAAGAGTCGATGGTGCTGGAAACATTTTCGTCTCGCACGCTCAAGTTGGCCTTTATAGACCTTAATAAATCTGCATCTTTGCTCTGGAAAGCTACCTCTGCAGCCAGAATCACATCTTCATTTTCAATGAACAACTCGATTTTTCTCAGTACCTTCATTTCAGAACATTGGCTGATGAATGCTGAAATCAAGTGTTTTGGAGCACTGTATGCCATACATGTGCTGATGATGGTCTCAAACCCAATACACGGTTTGGGGTGGGAATCGGAAATACCATCAAACACAAACTTCTCGAGCTTATCGAATTGCTTGTTTTTGCAGGTATAGTCTAAGACGAGCGTCCAATATTTTTCCTGTGAAAATCGGAACTCTTTGATGACTTTGGAGGCTGTTTTGAATTGCCCGAGCTTGATCAATTTCAAGAGTATATCACAGAGCGACTTCTCCTCGAAAAACGACTGCTGGTATATGTTGGAGAGACGGAGTTTCAAATCGAGGATTTCGAGCTGAGGGGCAATGATGCTTTTATAATTGTGGTAGTTTTTGAACCCTGATAACTTGCTCTTTTGGTATTTGTAAGTCTCCTCGAAATTGGAGGTTGACAGTTCGGAGGTCGAGCGTAAGAATTTCTCAATCAGCCGCAAGTTTCTTTCCGATGTCTTTTCCCCATACTTGTAGAATGAGTCCAACATTTTCTCATCGTATATGGCCACATTGTGGACCCAGAAATTGCTGATGAGATCTCCACTGATGTGCAAGTTATCCCGGAAGATCTGCCGTAAATGTGCATCCTCCTTAAGTTCTTTATTGGCAGTTCCCACCAATTCATTTTGGTTGAGGATCCGGAAAAGTTCCACCTTACTCAACTTATCATTGAGATGTAACAAGATGAGTTTGCATAGATCATAATCACACGTTTGGAAGCATTTGATGAACGCAAGCTCCACATCATCGATTTGTAAGAGCTGGTTGGCCTTCTTCAATACCGACGGCTCCAAATCAATCAAAAGCTTGCACAAGTCAATTCTGCCCTCTTCAAAAGCAACATTAGAAATCTGCGATACTGACATGTGGTTTTTGGGCAACGAGTGTGGGTTGTTGTTGGGATCCTTAGGGGCTTGGGCCGAGAGTAACTTCTTGGAGATGATTTTGAAGAGTTCAAGGTCCGACATTGACAATTCCTTTTTGATTTTCGAACAACACCACTGGATGTAGATCATATCCTTGCACTCCTTGAGGTCCAAAAGATCCACAATGCTCAAAGCATATAGATATTGGGAACGCAAAAGAAGCATTTGGATGACACCAGGCCAGTCTACGGCCAATAACTCCGTGTGGGTCAAGAAAATCCCGATTTCTGGGCTCCGGAGCTGATTCATTACCCTGATGGTATTGAACACTCGCAAGTATTGGTTGGCATTGAAGTTATCCACATAAATCTTTCCAAACGACACGGCCTTTAAGATTTTCTTCTGCCATATTGGGGAAAATTCCTCAAGGGCTGCATCTAGACATTCATTAAGAGCTTCATCCAATGACCCTTCGCTTTTCAAAAGCGTAATGTTGGAATCGGCTTTGGATGCTTGCAGTGCCAACTTCTCAACACAGTCAAGTAAGATTGATGAAGGGTGAGCCGATCCAACCAGAAAAATGTTAACTGACAGTTCGGGGACCCTTCCTAGGAACTCCACTTTATCATTGGTAATAATCTTAAGGCCATCTTTTTGAGACTTGATGAACGGCACATTATATGAAGACTTCCCACCTCCCAATTCATTTGGGAAGATATTCATATTGATCCCATCATATTCTATGATATCATAAAAGAATGAAATGGACTTTTGCCCTGGACCAATGAGTTTTATCTCGTCCCGCATCGATAAAACTATGGCATCATTGCCTGCCCACTCCATCATATAAGGAGACCCCGATTCGTTAGAAGTATCATACTCTAAGAGCATTTTGTTGAAGGTCTTATTGATGACAAAGATCTTGTTTGATTTGGAATTCAGCAATGCTATGAAACTGCCATTGGCAGATACCGACATGAGTGAAAAGGGCCCATCTGTGAGACTCTCATCAACAAGTTCATATGTGATATCGGAGAATGTCACTTGTACTGTAAAGACAGTTTTGTCGTATGCCAAGAGAAAGGTAAGTGCCGAATCAGTGACCGAAAGTAGGGTCTTTGAATGAGTCTTTTCCGGCTGCATAGAGGCTAGGGAGACCTCATAAGAGGCAAAAGTCCGCAAATCAGTAAAGATTAACGAGTCTGTGTAGAAAAAAACAAGGTATGATCCCCACACTTGAGCCTCAAGGATTGGCTTCAGTTCCTCTTCACCTTCCAAATTCGTGATTGCACGAGTATAGGTCTCGGACTCGGGGAGATCTGTCTTGCATGATAACTTGGTGAGGTTATCCGTCACGGAGTACTCATTGAAAGTACCTGCAAAATCACTATAGATCCTGAATTTGCCTCCTGAAAGAACAACACAGAGCAGTTCACCATAGAAGACAAAGTCCACTATATGATCTTGAGCCGTGGAGTTGTAAACTGTGGACCAAAGCTTGGAGCCACTAAGAGAGTAAACTTCTATGACATTTGGATGAGGTACGGATTTGGTGGCCAATGCAAGAAGCGTGGTTTGGTCGGAAACAGCTATTCGGTAGTTTATATAGAGGCTATCAATGTTCCACAGTAGAGACTCATAGCAGGGCCGAATGCTATAGTAGACGTTCTGGAGCTTTTGCCATGATAAGCTGGGGTTATGCATTGTCACAGAAATTGACAATTTGGTTTTGAAATACACCTAAAAGAAACGAGTGGATATTTGCTGAAGGTAGCTTGCGGCTATACTTTAGGGTAGAGGTGTATAATTGTAGTGCGGGACGAGTCGCGCAGTTAATCTCATGTGCTACATTGAAGTAGAAGCACTAGACATAGTAAACAGCCACTCACCACATCTATCCATACACAGGGTAAGAGAATTTTTGGAAGAGTATTTCAGAAGAGTACTTGAAGACAATTGTGAGAGTGTGTGTCTACGTTTGATTTTAGTCCAACAAACAATTATATCCATACAATGTCTTATGTCACACTAGTGTCTACAGACAACTTCAAGTTTCTGATCCTCAAGGAAGTTGCTCTGGTATCTCCAGTGCTCAGGAACTCGGAGGAGTTTGAAGAGGGCAAAACAGGCATCATTAACTTGGACATGGAGGGCGAGATCTTGGAGGTGGTGGTGGATTACCTTCATTACTACCATAAATATAAGGATCAGGCTGATACCACCAAGATGCCCGAGTTCAATATCAAGACACATCTAGCCTTGGAGTTATTAGTCAAGGCAGATTTCTTGGACATTTAACGGAGTCTACAGAGAAAAAGAAAAAGAAAAAGAAAAAGAAAAAGAAAAAGAACTACTACCCTATCCAATAAGAAACATATTCTTGTTTTTAACGATACATATAAAATATTTATGTCTGTCTATGGCAATGTCTATGGCAATGTCTATGGCAATGTCTATAACTATGACTATATCCAATCTATGACTATATCCGATCTATGACTATATCCGATCTATGACTATATCCGATCTATGACTATATCCGATCTATGACTATATCCAATGTATGGCCATTTCTATGCCTAATCTATGACTATACATAATGTATGTCTTGATGGATGTGAATAGGCTAGGTATGGGGAGGGGAGTGCATAGACACCACACCAGTGCTAGCTCATGCTACAGAATACACTACATACTAATAGATCAACGAAAAAAAAAAAAAAAGGAATCAATGTAACAAATGATATAGAGTAAAATACAATTAGTATATGAGATGAACCCAGATTCCACCAAACCGAAATCGGTTTTCTTATAGCCGTGTTGTGGTGGGCTGTGTCGCCACATTGCATGCGACATGCCCCAGATTTCGTTATCACCCTCATGTGCGAAACCACCTGACAAGCTACTACTTCACATGTCACAAATATTGGAGACCATAGACACCGAGTTGGGTTCGTTGAACGACTCGGCATCCTCTTCCCTATCAAAACTCCTCCATAGTTCAGACACTTTTCTCCACAGTCTAAAGCAAATCGAGGCACAATTGCAGGCTCAAATTGATACCCGGGCTAGCCAACATGGCCTGGCGGATGGCGATGTGGACCAAAACACCATTTTGCAGAAAACAGATGAAATTGCAGGCAACGAAGTGGCAGAGTTGTTGAAATCAAGAAAACATTCCTTGGCAACTGCAGATCATGACTTTGTGGATACGGAAATGAGCGAGGGGAGAGTCACGCCTTTGGAACCACCAACGGCTAAAGCAAATGATCCTTCAGAACATGAAAAGAGAGCCATTGAACTACATCAGACTCTTGAAAAAGCATCCCTGGCATGGTACAAAGGCTCCATTGACGGATTGAAGAAGTATAATACCCAGGTGACCAAGTTCCAGAAGAATGTGGTTCAGAAGTTGAACGTTAACTTGGATGACGCCTATACCTTTCCTCTACAGCTTCCTTCGTGTCCAGCTAAAAAGCAGCGCACGGAACAAATTGAAGACCCATTAATCAGAGCTCAGCAATCTAACCAGGATCAACTTTTGAAAACCATCATTCTACATTTGTTAAAAACTGGTCAGGGCACTATTGCGGAGGAACTCTTAAAGGAGTACTCAATGGAGAGTCAAATTGATCCAAAAATCTTGGAGGATTTTAAGAACCTAAGCATTATAGTCAATGATATCGAGACTCGTCATGATTTGACCTATGTCTTGAAATGGCTAGAAAGCAAAGATATCCCTAAGGATGCAGAAAGTGAGAAAATCTCCTTTAAGCTCCATATGCTTCAATTTGCTCTTCTTCTTAGTCCAAGGCAAGATACCACACCCGACCAGTCTATTTATGAAGCCTACACTTATGCCAAAAAGAAGTTCCCAACTTTTTTCCAGAACTTCCTCAACGACATGTCGCCCATAATCACCTGTATTTTGTTCACTCAGGGTGACTTGCAAATGAACTCATACCTCAAGAACTTAAAGCAAATGACTATGCGGAACTATGTGGCCAACTGCGAGAAAGCCAAACGGAACACCAAGGAAACAAGATTCGTCACGCAACTCTTGGATAATCTTCACAATATCCATGATAACCAGATATTGTTCAGTAGCCTTGCACATGAATTCGTGTCCAAGTTCTGTTCGGATCTCTCACTTTCAAGTGAGTCTTCCCTCTTCCAAAGCATTTTATCCGGGTTTGTCAATCTCCCTAATTTCTACAGGTTCAGTCACTTACAGAGGAAGTTGAAGAGGCCAAAATCTTCCGACAGCCAGGAGCTGGACTCGTCGGTTTCATCCAAGAAAGACTTGCCTTTCCAGATCCCAGACAAGAACCAGTTTTTGTTCAACTACCATCCGCTCTTCATCTGTCCTATTTCTAAGGAACAATTGATGCCTATTGTGACTATTGGTAAGGACACAGAGCAGGATATACTGGTCAAGCAGCAGAAACCAGTGTATGTTTCCAAGCACAAGATTTTGGTGCCCATGGCTAACCCAGTGGTTGTGTTTAACCATTGCCGTCATTTGGCATTGAAAGATAGTGTCCGGCAATTAACCAAAGGTGGAGCGGAAGTGTTCAAGTGCCACTACTGCTACAAGAAGCACAAGTTCCTGGAGGTGACTGAGGCCTATTTCATAGATTTATAGATTGAACGAGCCTGACCTCTCTCTTTCTCTCTCTTTCTCTCTCTCTCTCTCTCTCCCTACTGCGAATGCGACCCACAACCACAGCATCGCGAAATTTTGCTCCACAAGGCACCCACTATGAAAAGAGCATCCAAAGAACCCGAGTTGGAGCTTCTAGCGAAAAAGACTTCTTGTTTGGGTGAACCATGGGTCCCAATTTATGAAGACGATGCCGACTTTGGTGCCAGTCATTTTGAAACAGCCATGTGTCATTTGATTAAGGAGCCCAATATCAACTCCACCGTGATCCTCAGAGCAGATATTCTTGAGGAAACTTCCTATAGCGGCGAGGAATCGAAGCTTATTCTGAAAACTTCCCCAGAACTCCCCAGCTTTGAGAAATCCAGTGCTGATGACGAAATCCTTTGCAGAGACTTGGAAGACATTAAGCTTCGAGACATCCCACTTGACCATAGCACCATACCATTGAAACCGTCAATTACCTACATAAGAAGAATCATCCCAAGAAACCCATACAAAGACCACATAATCAACCAAACATGTGCGTTGTTCACGGGTGAGGATTCGGCTTTGGTGGTCTATATACCGCATCTCCAGAAACAAGATGAGGTGCCCTTCTACCTCCCACCGGTATATGCCGTGGGTATACTCTACAGTAAGAAGCGGATCTCCATCCACTACGTTCCATTCAAAGAAGATGAACAGCTTCGGAATGTTGAAGCAGCAGACCGTCCGGTGAGAATTGCTCTCAGGCTCTTACAGACACTGAGCAAACACTCCAAAGGAGCCAAGTTAGGTTACGAAAAAAGAGTCAACCACGATTTAATTGTACCGAGAATTGCCTTCCAGAATAGATACATACAGTTGAAGAAGAAGTACTCGGGCCAATTGGTCAACAATTGGGTGGAGAAGACGGACCCAAAGAAACACGTATTCGAGGACTTGGCAGTGGCAGCATTTTTGATTGAGTTGTGGAATGCTCGTTACCCGGAGAAGGACTTTGAATTCAGAGACCTTGGATGTGGAAATGGTTTACTTGTACATATATTGATCATGGAAGGGTTCCAGGGAAAAGGTATCGATGCACGTGCAAGAAAGAGCTGGAAGACTTATCCAAAACAAGTCCAGGACAATCTCTTAGAACAAATCATCATTCCTGGTGTGCTACTCAAGCCACACCCAGCCATGGCAAGAATGGCTCCCTATATTACGGATAATGGAAGGCTTTTCCAGGTGCCAGAAGTCCAAACTGGAGACGTTCCTCTAATGAAGTACTATTCCTCGGCCAATCTCTTGGAGCTGTCGATGGTATGCACCACTGAACAATTCCCACCTAATACCTTCCTAATAGGTAATCATTCGGATGAACTCACGTGCTGGATGCCTTTGTTGAACTACCCGTTCATGGTGATACCATGTTGCTCACATGCACTCAATGGAGCCAAGGTGAGATTTTCGCCCAAGAAACAGCCCAAGAACGCCAAGACAGAGACGGGCAAACCTGCAGCTAGAAATGCATCCACATACGGGTCTTTGGTGGACCACGTGGAGGACTTGTGTCATAAAATGGGATGGGCTGCTGAAAAGGAGATCTTGCGTATTCCCAGCACTCGAAATGCAGCATTAATCGGCATTACCAAGAATGAACCTTTAAAAGACGAGACAAAAGAGTGTACTGAGATCCGAGTGTTGGATATACTTGCGTCAGAAGGTGGGGCTGAAGGATGGGTAGAGAATCTGATGGAGTTGATGAGTAAGAGCCCTAAAAACCATTAATAAAAATACATAATGTGTTTTGAATCCAAATCGTAGAATAAAAAAAAATTGATAGAATGTACTAGATAATAGTTTTATTCGAAATCCCATTAGAAATCAATTTTTTTGGTCTGTTTTCAATTAAGCACTCGAAATAATATGTGTGTAAGTATTGAGTCACTTTTTCTGGTGTCCTCTTACTTATACTAACACCACAAATAATTTCGCAACTATTATGTATACTTCGAGGAAAAGTCCAAATGTAGAAAATACATCAGGCCGGCAAAAATCCAAAAATGGCCTAAAACTTCCCAAATTTAATCAATAGGTTTTTCAATACCCTCTTTCAAAGTAGACTACATATTAATACCCCAAAATAGCCATCCTCCCCAATTAATATGTACTTCCCTCTTTATTCGTAAAAGATAAGCGTAGTAAAGTAGGGCCCACAGGAACGCGCGTTTTATTAGGGGAAAAAAACGACCTGTATAGCCCCACAAGGATTCTCAAGAGCCAGCCAGAGAAACTATCGGTCAACTTCACGGTCTCCAAGTGCAATGACAAGCTCATCATCTCAGTATGTGCTATTAATATTAAATCATCTTTATCTTTAAAGTCTTATACTAATTCCAGATTCCAGCAGCTCGAGAAGCTTGGGGAGGGCACGTATGCTACTGTCTACAAGGGCAGAAACCGTGCCACGGGAGCCTTAGTTGCGTTGAAAGAAATCAGTTTGGACAACGAAGAGGGGGCTCCTTCCACCGCAATTCGAGAAATTTCCATCATGAAAGAGCTAGACCATGAGAATATTGTTACTTTGTTCGATGTCATACACACTGAGAATAAGTTGACTTTGGTATTTGAGTTTATGGACAAGGACCTAAAAAAATACATGGAGATTCATGGTAACAACGGAGCTCTTGATTTGGTGGTGGTCAAGCTGTTTATGTTCCAGCTTTTGAAAGGAATTATGTTCTGCCACGATAATTACGTTCTTCACAGAGACCTCAAGCCCCAGAACTTGTTGATTAACAACAAGGGGGAATTGAAAATTGGAGATTTTGGTTTGGCCCGTGCGTTTGGTATCCCATTTAACTCATTCTCCAATGAAGTCGTTACCTTGTGGTACAGAGCACCGGATGTGTTATTGGGCTCGCGGTCTTATACCACTTCAATCGACATCTGGTCTGCTGGATGTATTTTCGCTGAAATGTGCACGGGAAAGCCCTTGTTCCCAGGCTCTGCCAATGACGATCAATTGAACAAGATCTTCCGCTTAATGTGAACACCTAACAATAGAACGTGGCCGGGCGTGGAGAAATACAGCAACTTCAAACAAAAATGGCAAACGTACGTGCCTCAAGACTTGCGATCCATTATTCCAAACTTGGATGCAATGGGCTTAAACTTGTTGAACTCTTTGTTGAAGATGAACCCAGAGGACAGAATCACTGCGAGACAGGCGTTGCAGCATCCTTGGTTTTACGAGATGTCTAACCCCAACCCATTAATGCAGACTTTATCTGATCCTTACCAGCAGCAGAAACACCCAAAGCCCCTTCAACATCCCCAGCAGAACCAACAACTCCCCCAAAACCATTGAAAACGAAGAATGTGCACTTGCGAGCCAGGCGCCACTATGAAGTTTACATGAAGTATTATTGACCTTTGGACAATGGCTTCTGAAAAAAGAAAATCAAAGATGTATTTTTTTTTTTTAATTCTTAAATGTAGAAAATGCTATATTAAACTGAGTGACACTGGGCCCCCTAGTTTCATGACGTGGTCGAGAAGCTCAGGGATCTGTATTTCCTGGAGCACCTGCCAGATGGACTCTGTGTCTTCATGCTGATCCATGCGATATTGAGATGATAAGACTTCTCGAATCAAATCATATAACGGCTCGATGATTGGTTGCAAAGCATGTGATGCTCGTTGTTCTTGAGACACCGAATAAATTCTTCTTTGGCACAATTCAAATGTCCGGAGGAGATTAAGAATGTCCTTTGAGGATAAAGAGCCAAGAGGTAGAAGATTCTTGAGCTCAGTATAGGTTTCAAAATCGACCACAGCATTGCCTTTAAAAACGGCCAAGAGTAAACTGGATGCATTGGCGATTTCTGTTTCGTACAACTGGTGAATAGTAAGCACTTTGCGTAGACTCTCAAGAGGCATATTTTCGTTACCATCAAAACATTGGGAAAGACTCCTTATTTGCGGAGAAAAGCCATATAGGTCATGATTTTGTCTGAATTCGGCCGATGAAAGTTCTGCTTGTTCCAAAAGGTACTGAGCACTCTCATCGGAAACAGGTTGCATGATGCGATCATGCTCATTGGCCATACACACGAATTTATCTAGCACTGCAAGCCTCCATTCCAAGTAGCGGGCTCTGTGTCTTTGCTGATCATGAATAGATCGAGAGTCCGTCAATAAGCCCCCATAATTATTGTGTATAAGTTGAATCATCTCTGCATTGATGAATGAAAACTCAAAGATGCGCACATCTATGGACCGGCCAGTACGTGCTACAGCCAAGGGCACATTATATAGGCTTTCCATTATGCCCATGTCTTTGTAGAAATCCGGAAGCAAAGACTCTGTAAGCTTTAACTTCAGTTCCCAATACTCGCCGTCGATGCCTTGGTTTAGGTCGGCAACGAAATTGGTATCCACCACCAAGTCTATGATCCATTTGTTTCTGGATGGCGATAGTAGTTGGTTGAAATACCGACATGTAAGCGGTAACATATTATTCTTGCCAACACCAGCAAGACAAAAGATCAGGATAAGGATTTCCGCAGGCAAGTCGGTGAGCTCGACATGTTCAGGAGGAGCCCTAAAGCCTTGGGACGGACGCGAAGAACCAGTAACTTTGGCAACAGGCCTGACTAGCAGGTCATACAGAAGCGCATAGCTCGGAACAGGCGGGTTTTTGCGGCGTCTTTTCAAATTAATCATGTGTCCAACTGAGATAAACCCCATAGCGGAGTAAGGCCAGCTGGAGAAATGGAATGAGCCACATATGAGGATGAGCTTCGCATTGATCTGCCATATACTTATATATATGCAGGAGGTTGCAACTGGCTAAACTAAATGTATAGTATAAGCCAAGAGATAAGCTCAAGTACATTAATATTGAGTTTGAGGTTTTTTTTTTCTTTTTTTTTAAGACTGATGGGCCGAGTATTATAGTGTATACAAGTAAATAGTGATTTATGGGTTATTGTTTTCCTTTTTTTTTTTCGTAATGATTAGTTCCAGGAATGATTATTTCAGTAGTGAGTGATCAAGTGGCTGAGATCGGGTGACACATTCTATTGGGATAGATCTACAGATCTACAGTACCACAATTCTCCACACCTCTAAGATACTTCTACTTCTACTTCTACTTCTACTTCTACTTTTACTTCTACTTCTACAAACAACATAATACAATAGCTCTAATAGATACTTGATTTTGTATATACGCTAAGCTTAGAACTTACCAGAAGCTTTCTGCTTGAATTGTTCCTCAGTGACACCAGC